>CM022945.1:16272437-16376881 GCA_012931725.1 Litsea cubeba
ATTAGGAAGAACAACTGGCTAAATTAAATGCAACCGCGTGTGCTTGTGTTGTTTAGATTTATCAATCTCTCAAGGTCTTAATGCTGTTACTAGATTAAATCTTTGGCGCTTGTCTTGGATTGTTTAGTAATTAGGGATAATTAGAGCGCGTGTTTTCTAATTAACTAATTAAGGAGGTAGGAATTTAATTCAATGATGAATATTCAAAGTATTAGTTGATTTATTTTTGCATCAATGATCAGTATTTAATTTCCAATGGTGGATGTTAACTTTGACCAATGCTTGTTAATTTGATTGAATTTAAATTATTATTCTTTATTTGCTTTTATTCATTTTTTTTCATTATAATCAAAACCCCCATCTTTGATCACATAGCATAAACTTTGGCTAAACACTCTCCGTGGGAACGATCCTTACTCGCACTACTACATATATTTTTAGGAGTAAAGGTTTTATTATTTTTGGGTGCCTGCGATGGCGCTTCTGCGTCGACTTCACAGAGCTCAACAAGCCATGCCAAAGGATAGCTATCCGCTGCCACAGATTGACCTTCTCATCGATGCCACAGCAAGACATGAACTGCTCTCCTTCCTGGATGCTTATTCTGGATACAATCAGATCTGTATGCACCCCCCAGACCGGGAAAAAACGTCGTTCATCACTCCGAAGGGGGACCTACTGCTACTGAGTCATGCCCTTCGGGCTAAAAAATGCAGGTGCAACCTACCAGCGCCTAGTGAACAAAATGTTTCACACCCAGATTGGGCGAACCATGGAGGTTTATGTGGACGACATGCTGGTGAAAAGCCTCGCCGCTTCGGATCACATCGACCATCTCCAAGAAACTTTCAATGTTCTCAGGTCCTATTGCATGAAGTTGAATCCTGAGAAATGCGCCTTTGGCGTAGGATCAGGAAAATTCTTGGGCTTCATGGTCAACCAAAGGGGAATAGAGGTAAATCCCGATAAAACTAAAGCTATACTTGACATGAGGTCGCCCTCTTCCACCAAGGAGCTGCAGCGCTTCAATGGAAGGATTGCAGAACTTAACAGATTCGTTTCCAAGTTTGCAGACAAGTGCTTGCCTTTCTTCAAAATCCTTCGAAAAGCTTTCAAATGGGGACCCGAGGCTGAGGAAGCCTTCCAGAAACTTAAAGCTTACTTGACCGTACCTCCTCTTCTTTCACATGCTGTATCGGGTGAGGTATTATATTTGTATCTCTCTGCTTTCCCCTCAGCGGTCAGCTATGTTCTCATCAGAAACCATGATGGGGTGCAAAAGCCCGTCTATTATGTGAGCAGAGCATTACGGGGAGGAGAAATCAGGTATCTAGAGCTAGAGAAACTAGCACTCGCCCTCATCTTGACAGCAAGGCGCCTGCGGCACTATTTTCAGAGCCATATAATTGTGGTAGTTACTGATCAACCGTTGAAGAGAGTATTGGGAACGCCAGAAGTATCCGGGAGACTCCTTAAGTGGGCAGTTGAATTGGGCGAGTTCGATATCCAGTACGAGCCAAGGGCGGCCATCAAAGCGCAAGCTCTGGCAGACTTTCTTACAGAATTTACACACGTTGAGGGGGAGACAAATGAGCCTCCCACATCGCTGCCTTCGAGCCCAGAGCAAGTCAATCTGCCATCCATCAAGGACACCCAGAGGAGCACCCAATCCTCAGCAGACATTCCCCAGGAGTTCCCCAAAGATGCCCAGACCTCTTCCTCGGGCGCCCAGACATCTCCCTTGGGCGCCCAGGATCTTCCTCTTCCTGGCGCCCATAAATCTCCCCCGGGCGCCCAAACATCTCCCCTGGGCGCCCATGCTCTTCCTCTTCCCGGCGCCCAGAAATCACCCCCGGGCGCCCAGATACCTACTATCTCCGATTTCTCATCACTACTGGTTTGGAAGCTATATGTTGATGGCTCCGCGACCAAGGAAGGAAGTGGAGCTGGCCTCATCTTGATCAGCCCTGATGGTACACCCATTAAGTATGCAGTGAAGCTCCACTTTGCTACCTCTAATAATGAAGCAGAATATGAGGCCCTCCTATCTGGCCTGAGATTGGCGATCGAAATGGACGTCCAGTGCCTCGCCGCTTATAGTGATTCCCAATTGAAAGTCAATCAAGTAAATGGTGACTTCGAAGCAAAAGAGGCAAGAATGCAAGAATATCTCGGCATGGTGAGGAGATTGATTCGGCGTTTCCAACACTTCCAAATCTGTCACATCCCTAGGGGGGAAAACATGGCTACAGACGCCCTCGCCAGACTCGCCTCATCATGGGAGCCCTCATCTGCAGAAGAACCAACACTTATCGGGCACCAGTTCGAGCTGAGTAAGTTAGGTGTGGATACCACAAACATCCACTGTACAACGGAGGAATCGAACTGGATGACCCCCATAAGGGCGTACCTCCAAGAAGGTAAAAATCCAGATGATCCCCTTGAGGTCAGGAAGCTTAGGATGAGAGCTACCAAGTTTACCCTCCTGCAAAATATACTCTACAAGAAGGGTTACAACTTACCATTGCTGCGTTGCCTTTCGCCTGAGGAAGCTGACTACGCCCTTCGAGAGATTCATGAAGGAATTTATGGGAATCACTCTGGAGGACGCTCCCTAGCCCACAAAGTGCTTAGGCAAGGATACTTTTGGCCTAGCATGGTAAAGGACGCCAAAGAATATGCCAAAAAATGCGACAAGTGTCAAAGCTTTGTCACTGTGCCAAGGCAGCCACCAGAGGAGCTGGCGACAATTTTGAGCCCATGGCCTTTCTCCAAATGGGGCATTGATATCCTGGGCCCCCTTCCTTTGAGTAAAGGACAATGCAAGTTTGTCGTCGTGGCGATCGACTGCTTTACAAAATGGGCGGAGGCAAAACCCCTAACAAAAATAACTGACTCCAAGGTAAAAGATTTCGTCTGGAAAAACCTTGTCTGCCACTTTGGGATACCTCACGCCATCGTTAGTAACAATGCCAAGTAGTTCGATAATAAGCTCTTCAATTCTTTCTACTCCGACTTCCAGATAAAGCAGCCTCGTTCCAGTCCGGCACACCCACCGGCAAATGGGCAAGCGGAAGTCATGGTAAGAACGGTTCTATGCAACCTAAAGACAAGGCTCGAAAGAGCGAAGGGTCTTTGGGTCGACGAGCTCCCAGGAGTGTTATGGGCCTATCGAACCACACCAAGAACTCCTACCAAAGAAACCCCTTTCTCTCTCGCTTTTGGGACTGAGACAGTCATCCCTATTGAGATAGGTGTCCACACCTTAAGGGTTCACCTCCATGACCCCGTCACCAACGAGGAAGGACTCCGCATTAACCTCGATTTAGTAGAGGAGGCAAGGGAGATGGCTATGGTCCGCAACGCGGAATACAAACGGCGCATGACAAAGTACTACAACTCGAGGGTAAAGCCTCGTTCCTTTCAGCCTGGAGACCTAGTCCTCAAAAAGGTGATCCTCGCCACAAAAGACTCTCGCGAAGGAAAGCTGGGACCAAACTGGGAAGGGTCGTATCTCGTAACAGAAGTAGTGAGACCAGGCACTTACAGGATCCAGGATTCTGAGGGAAAGCCTTTACTTCATCCATGGAACGCGGAACATTTGAAGAGGTACTTCCACTAACATTTGAAGTAATGAATGATTGAGGGGTGCATGTGACTCTTTCTACTTTCTTTGTTTACTTTAATGTTGTTTGACAAAAAGGAATGGATGAATAAAATGTTATATCAGGAAAGATCCTTGCAATTTTCATTCAGTTTCCAAAAAGTTAGGCTATATGTCGCCTTTCTTAAAAAAAAAAATACAGCAAAATTCCCCTACTCTCAAATCACTCTCGAAGCTGGCCTCATCCTCCTCCTCATCATCCTTCGCGTTATGAGAACTGCCACTGCCATCATCATGAGAGCTGCCATTGCCACCATCAGGCGCCTCAGTTGGCACGAAGCCTGAGAGGTCAGTATCTGGGAAAGCAACAGAGATCTTCCCACGGAGCTCATCATAACCGTCAATGAAGGCATCAACGAGGCCATTTGCTAAGTCCCTCTCAGCCAGAGCAGCCCTCTCCTCAGCTTGAGAAGCTCTCTCATGTGACGCCCTCATCTCTGACTCCACAACAGTTTCTCTGAGCCTCACCCTCTCACGGGTCTGTGCAAGCTCAGCCTCACTGAGCGAAGCCCTCTCATGGGCCTTCATAAGCTCAGCCTCTGCCTTTGCCTTTGCCGCCCTCTCATGGGCGGCTGAGAGCTCAATCTCAAGCCTGGTCGCCCTCTCGCGGGCCACTGAGAGCTCAATCTCAAGCCTGGTCGCCCTCTCGTGGGCCGCCCTAAGATCAACCTCGAAAGCCCTTTTAGCAGCTTCAAGAGCAGTAATCCTTCCTTGGGCAGCATAAAGCTCCTTTTGCACAGTCTCATTATCCTGTTTCAGCTGACTATGAGATCGGGCTCTTGACAACAAACAGACGGATGCAGTGGAGGCCTGAAAAAGAGGAACAAAGGAAATGAGATAGCACATATAAAAAAAATTTGGAGAAAGAGGAACAGTAAACCTTTACCTGAGCCAGACCTTCCAAAAACTTGTTTATAACCCCTCGGTGCCTAAAGCATTAATCTGCGTAACCTCGGGTGGAAACACAAATCTCTCGAGCCTTTCCCAGATCACGAGCGGTTTGCCCAGCATGGGGCCAGCCCAAGTAGGTGCCCCTGTAGAAGTCCCCGACTTTGGAGGACACAAACGAGGGGCAATAGTTGTGGCCCGAGAGGAAGACTCCGGAGTAACAGTCTTGGTTGAGGAGGTCGCTGGCTGGGAAGGCACCACGGGAGATACCACCCGATGGGGACATGCCCGAAGCCCCGTAGCAGGGGTGGATAGAGGAGAGCTCACCTCAAAGTCGCGGGTAGAGAAGTCCCTGGAGAGGCGTTATCTATCCTCGCCGCCTTGGAAGGAGGGGTACTCCTACCAGAGAGGCGGGCCAAAATTACCTGTCTGTCTATTGCTGCAGAAACAATGGTGTTACTTAGATACAGAATATCAGGTAAATGAAAAATCAGCGCTAAAGCAGAAGTGCATACCTTTTCTTTTGGCAGAAGATCCCGGATGGGGTCCACCAGTCCTACCAAAAGAAGAAGGGTCAAGAGGGGGTCCACTAGCCCTTCCACTCTCTTTGGGAAGGAGAACTCCCAGTCCTTATCAGGGTGATCTCTCACAGCTGTAGCTTCCGCTCCTGATCTGCGGAAAACACTGGAGGATCTACAAGAAAACAGTGAGCACGTACATGCATAAAAAATATAAAAGAAGGAGCCATCAAAGGACTTACTGAGTTTTTTGGCGTCAACCCATCGTGTGGGCACCAAAGGCCGATCTACCTCAGAGACCCACTCTCCACCAATGAAGAAGAAATGGGATTTCCAACTGTGGCAATTGGAATGAAATCCCGTGAGCAGCTTGCCACCCCTAGGGGTAAAATAGTACCATCCCCTGTTAGGGGTAGGGGACTCAATCAAATTATAGGCAGCATGAAATTCCGCAGGAGAAGCGTCCTCGTGATGTACTTTCCTCCATAGTACAAGAAAACCGAGCATAACCCTCCAGCCATTGGGTGCTAACCGCCCCGGGGTCAATGAAAAGTAATGGAGAATGCGGCAAATGGAGGAGGACATGGGAAACCTCAGCCCAGCTTCGAGCATCTCCTCATAGATGACAATGTCACCAGAGGAGTCATCACAAGCAGGCTCATCCATCTCGGCCCGGCGACACAACACGATGGGAGGAATATGATAAGAAACTGCAATCTTCAAAATATCACCATCAGTGTTGAACACACTAAAAAGAGTGCTCACCTTGGATCCGTCATCGTCAACAACAGCTTTTCCTCGATATTTTTTACGGCGAGAACGCAACTTCCCTAACACATTGGTAGGAGGACTGTCTCCAATTTCCTTCATGTGCAATGGACCAGCAATGGATCCGCCCGCCACACCAATATGCGATGCAACTGTCCCCGCCTTTGAAGTGACGCCAGCGCCCGCTCGGGCAGCGAAGCCCACACCCACCGGGGCTGCGGCGCCCACAGCAGGGGCCCCCTCGCCCATTTCCGCGGCTAGGGCGGAGCCCGCCGCTGTCCCCCGCGCCTGGCGCCGAGGCCTCCGCGCCAACCCGGGCGGCACCCGTTGCCGAGCGTCGCGCCTCAGCGCCCGGCGTCATTCTCCCCACTGCCGCAGCAGCTCCAGCCTGGGCGGCTGCTGTCCTTACACCCGGCGTCCGCACTGCCGCAGCGGCGACAGCCTGGGCGACTGTCCCTGCGCACGGCGTCCGCACTGCCGCAGCGGCGCCAGCCTGGGTGGCTGTCCCTGCGCCCGGCGTCCCCACTGTCGCAGCGGCGCCAGGCTGGGCAGTCGCTGTCCCTGCGCCCGGCGTCCCCACTGCCGCAGCGGCGCTAGCTGCCCCCGCTCCCGGCGTTGCCAATGCCGCGCCTGCTGCCCCTGCGCCTGGCATCGCCACTGCCGCGCCCACTGCCACAATGGCCCCCGCCGCTGTGCCGAAGCCCGGCGTCGCCGTCACCGCGCCCACGCCCACAGCCTGGGCGGCGCCGGCCGCCGGGCGTCCCACCATTGTCCCTTCTTCCGTTGTTTTCTCTTCTCCCATGCTGGCGCCCAATGGGATCTTCTCCACTGCACAATTCACACCGGAAGCCTGGTCTCTGACAACGCCTGGGGCATTTTTTCCTGCAAGTTGCAGATTCATCTTCTTCTTCTGGGATGACCCTTCTCCACTTTTTGAAAACTCCAACTTTTTCCTTCTCTTTGGAATGCCTAGGGGTTTTATAACCTAGGGTTTGAAGATAAGAGCCCTAATCTACAGGACTCTTCAAAAAAAAAAAAATCTGAGTAGAAAAAGGAAAGACTACTAGAAATTGTTGGAAGGGAAGAGAGATCTAGATATTCAAAATGCCCCCCTTTCAAAGCTTCTTTGGGCGCGGGGCATTGAGGGGCAAATGATGAGTCAGGTCCAAGTGACCCGGTCTTAAATGATGAGTCAGGTCCAAGTGACCCGGTCTTTAATGATGAGTCAGGTCCAAGTGACCCAGTCATTAATGAGCCAAGGCCTAAATCTGTGAAGATCCGAGTCAGTTGAGATCCGGACTCAAACCTACGAAGAAGCCTGACCACGTCAAGGCAACCCACGTTGTTTCAGAGTTGTTAACCCACTTATCAGGTCCTGCGGAGGATATCTCACCTGCCTCGTCCATCAAGGGTTAGTTCGAAGACTCCATCAAAGGAGAGCGTTGCTGTAAAGTCGTCCCCATCTGTTAGGGGAAGACTATAAATAGAAGAGCCCTACCAGCACTTGAGGGGCAAGAAATATTTTCCCTTTCAACACACTCTCTTTCTCCTACATTGTAATCTCTGCATATTCGAGATATAAACCATCCGGCGACCTCTGCCGTTCTGAAGTGGACGTAGGTCATACTGACCGAACCACTATAATCTCTCTCTCTTCTTAAATTACTGCCTTTATCATTTATTACTTGACCGGTGGTGTCCAAAACTAATTTAGGCATCATCACTACCTGCGCGACAATTTGGCCCGAGAGATAGCAAAGTTTAATCAGACAAAAAAAAAAAAAAACTCTTATCAATTCCAGTTAGCATGCTGGGGGCAAAAGAGAAAAGGACCGGCACTCACCTCAAATGCCGTCAGCAGCGCAATACAGAGGAAGAATTAGATGAAAAAGGTTGGACTACAGAAGTTACTCCCAAGTCCCAAGCCACATTGAGTAGTAAGGGGTCGTTTGTCTTTTACGCGTGGGATATGTAAATATAATTTACACATGTAAAAGAAGAATATTCAAATTTTAAGTATGTAATGTTTACACATGTGTTTCCTTTTACAACGTTTGTCTAATAACACTATTTTCGCATCATTTACACGTGTGATTCATTTTTCTATGTTTGTTGCAATGATATGTGTATGTATAACGATTTTGTAAATGATACTTATTAATCATTAAATTATATTCTACTATAATGACATAAAAAGAAGACAAAAAATGTCAAATTTATATCAAAGTTTTCATTTGCATTTTAGATCCTTAAAAAATAACATGTTTTTCAACAAGAAATATACTTTTAAAAAATAGATATTTCTATCAATGATCACCTTTAAAAAAATATATTCTAACATGTTTGGTTAAGGAAATAAGAGTTTATAGTAGGATGGTTAAGAAAAATAGGATTATTAATAATTTTTTATTAATTAATATTTAGTTTAATATTATCTTAATTCATTATTTGATTTGCATAAAACTTAACCCATGCATCTCACCGGTTTTATGCTAATATTAATCAATTATAGAAAGTTCTTAAAATGAGTATTTTATTGCTAAGTCCAATTATATTAAAAATATCACAAATTTATTATGGTTAGATAAAATTGCTTTTATACATTATTTTTGAATGATACCATAATGCTATATAAAATACATTCTTCCTTTTCTCTTACATTCATTTATACATATTTAAATATTTTTAAAGTAATACAATAATAAATAATTTTAGAAAAGTCATTGAGATATTGGAAGAAAATCTAATAGGAGAAGAGAAGATAGAGAATCAAATTCTGAAAGAATAAACCTATAAAGTAAATAGATTTTATAAAGTTTTTTTTTTTTTTTTATATAGCAAGGCAAGATATATAAATAGAGAGGTTACCTTTATAAAAGGAGATGAGATGCACTGAGGGTTTTCATTCATAGGTTTCATCGGTCTTAATGCATCTTTTATTATTATTTTGTAAATGCGTTGGAGGGGGATTTCGAACCCAGAACCTCTTTGATGGAAATGCCTTTTTTATTATTATTTTTCTAAATGCGTAAGAGGGGGTTTCGAACCCAGAACCTTTTTGACGGAAATTGCCTCAAAACCAAACCGTCCGCCTCCAACGGGTATTCTTTGAAATCATATGTACTTTGGTATTTTTTTTATTGTACTTTGGTATTTTCTTTTCCCACCTGAATAGGTGTTCAAATCTTGGTGTGAAAATGGGCTCATTTCACACCATTTACACATCTGATTTATACACAAGATGCGTAAATACTTATAGACAAACATTACTGATGCGTAAATATTACGCATATTCACCATTTACATATATAAATGGGTGTAGACAAACGACCCCTAAGTACATCAAGATTATTATACACAACCCGAAGGCACGCACAAGACACGCACAGTAGTAGAGGGTATTTTCCGAACCCTACCTGTCAACCTGGCCGGATCTCACAAACAAGTTGACCCTTCTTTTCATGTTGGTACATGTGGGCCCACTAATTGGAGTCTCGCCATCAGATAATGATTTTAAGAAGAATTAAATAGATGAAATTTTTTTTGTCCCGGCTCATTGCTTGTTCCAGTGAATAAATAAGATGAACAGAACCCAAAAAAGGTTTGGTATGATTACGTTCTCCTTTAAATTAATAAGGTTTAAGCAGCGTCACACATCAGCTTCCAACAAAAAAGGACAAAGATTAACAATACGAGCATGCTAATTCAAGATGGGAATCTCCATGAGCTTTAGACAAAACAAACTACCTGCATTATAGCACCAGTATCAGAACTGGAAAGAGAGGAGAGTATCATCATCAGTTGCTACACAGGCAATGCTTATAGCACCAGTATCAGAACTGCTCACTACTACTACGAGTTGCATTCGGACACATGAAAATTACCTGCATTTCAATTGGTGTCACCGTGCAGCTGCCAACATGTGATGCAATGACCAAGTTCAGAACTCTTAATTTATTTGGTTTATAGTAAAGATGAAGGCAAGGAACCAATCTGTATTGCATTATAGTACATTATACAACATGTTATCCAGTTATCATACTTGCCCTTTAACTATATGTAGCAAACGGTCGGTCCGTAAGGCCTTATCTGGCCAACATTTTGGTGGGCTTTTCGACTTTGCTAACCACAGGATTATGATGGCATGAAGCAACTACTTCTTCCTTCTAGATGAATCGCTAGATAAAATGTTATTTAATGAAGTACTAAAGTGTGGAGAGTTACTGCAGCGATCTTGTATTGTCTGTTGTCTAAACTCGTCCGCCAAAGCGCCTCTGCCTCTGCTGAAATGAACGGAGAGCTTCTACATATTCGGACTCTCCAAAGTCGGGCCAAAGAGAAGATGTGAAGAAAAGCTCGGTGTATGCAAGTTGCCACAAGAGGAAGTTGCTTACCCTCAGTTCACCGCTGGTGCGGATAAGCAGATCCGGGGAGGGGAAATCAGCTGCACAATTTGTTTCCAGTTCTTGCTCAATTATCGATTCAGTGATATTTCCTGGCTCAAGAAGGCCATCCTTCACCTTGCCAGCAATCTTTTGGCATGCTTGCACAATGTCATTCCGTCCACTATAACTAACAGCTACAAGTAGATCGAGTCGCATGTTGTCCTTTGTCATTTCCTCTGCTTCATTTATTAACCTCTGTAAAGACACTGGGAGCCTTGAGGAATCCCCAATCACACACAGTCGGATGTCTTCCCTGTAAGATTCCAGAACCAACAACCAACTTGATTTTAACTATTTGTAGTATAAAAATTGGTAGTAAAAACAAATAAAAAAAATGGTAGTAAAATTTATCATGTAAAAGATGAGTCAAGGTGTGAGTGACATCAACCAGAAGCTAAAATCTTTATTCAGCTTACATATCAATGTGCATTAGCGGGAAATTACCTGAGGTATAACCCCAAAAAATACAGTGCTCAAGACAAACAAGAGAACACCATGACATCTGTCTCAATTTATATGCCAACACATACATACATATAGATGGAGACAAATTTCTCATGATTGGCATATAGTTCTGTTTTGTGAATCAAGATTGTCTTCTATAAGCAAGAATTCCACTTGAATCTAGAACACGTAATTGATGATCTGTATCATGGCCGGAAAAAAAGCATGCCTCTTGAGGACATTAGCCCTTTGATCAATCATCAATTATTTTGAATGGCCAAGAAAAATCCAAAAAAGGCTTACTGTTCACAAATTAATGGTCCAGAATCTTCAGATAGATAAGAAAAAGCATCCAATTGTTTGCAGTAAATGTCAATATAGTTCATCTACAATTGGGGAACATTTAAAAAATCATATTTATAAAGGGAAATCTTCCCTGAGCTGCCCACAGATAATAGTGTACCCTCCATCTAAGCCATTCAATGAAGACAGCAGCGAAAAAAAAAAAAAAAAAAGACATATAAAGAAAAGAGGGATTTATCATGAGTTACAAACAGCTCTCATCCTTGTTTCAGTTAGGTCAAAAAAAATAAAAAATCTAAAACAACATTATTTGGTATTTTTTTAGGTCTTGTATAACAAACTGAATTTGATTCGACTTTCCTGGGACTCTCAGTTGTTGAGATTTTTCATAGGATTTACAGCAGTCTAAGTTGAGGCCCAAAATAGATTGACAATTTTTTATATTAAGTGGGCAAATTTTTAGGTACAGATAATCTAAAATTGTTGGTTCCTTGACAGTTCCATTAACATACCCTAGCAACAAGCTTCCCTCTTGAGTTTGATGCAGTTTGGAGAAGTGTACTATCAAGTAGAAAAAGAAGATCCAAAAAACAAGAACCCAAACAAAAGAACAGTAAAGAAATACTGTGTGGTTCACTAGTAAAGGCTCCGCCAATGCCAAAGAGGATACTGGCTTGACTATATTAAGGGAGCAACCAGATACACTGAAGAAGAAACAAGAGATTACCATCTTGTGCCTACCCTACACATGCTAAAACCTGAAATTATCTCTACACTGAAAGGTCTCTCAACTTGTAACAGGAATCATGCTATTAAGAACCATACATATCATCATCATCATCAAAGCCTTGTCCCAACTATGTTGGGATCAGGAACATCGCCATTCCAGAATATTATATGCTGCACTTTTAAAGATCTATCATTTCTACTTCCATCCATGTTCTATTTGACTTATCCTTTTTCCTTGAGGAGCCATCGACCTACACAAGAGAAAACTTTTCCTCATTGGCGCATTGTTGGCTTGCGTTGGACATTTTTAAATCATCTCAAACAAGTCTCTCTTTTTTCACCAATTGATTGTACCCCTAAACCCTAAACTCGAATGTTCTAATTTCTAATTCTGTCATTTCCGAATGCCACCCCTATGAGTTGTTTGAGGGATTAAATCGAGTATGAGCTTGACCGTGTGTATGCACTTAGTTTATCACTAGGAACTGCTTCTACTGTCTCTCAAAATGAGGAATAGGATGAGGGCGGTGTTAATCAGTTCACTGTTTGGAACTGTTTTTACCCTCTTTAAAAATAAGTAGTAAGTTGAGGGTGATGTTAATCCCTATTTGGGTTATGGAAACCCCTTCCAAAAACTCTGGCTGTTCTTTCTCTGATCTTGGCAAGCTTATGGAAAACCTTCTCTCCCTTCGGATCCAATCACACATAAAAATTGTTATATGCTTAGCAATTAGCTTTACTAACAATTTCCTTGCTACTGATTACAAAAAAAAAAGCAACTTCCTTGCTGTGCTTTTAGCTAGCATGAAACTTTTAAAGTCTTCCACAGCAAAAAACTAAAGATATCGAGTTAAATTATGCCATTACACATTGTTTTCAGTTTTCGGGATGAAAGAAAGTAGAAAATATATTTGATTTTTGAAATGTGTCCCACAGCCATTCCTGTATTGTACTGTCCATCAAAGAAAGAGGGGTCTATGCATATATTTTTAGCAGGATAAGAAGTTAGGACCAAACACTAAAATTTATTTTGGGAGGACTTAAAAGTAAACTGCATTAGCCATATACTTTAAGAGATTTTATTTGCTCTATGCAAGAAACTTTGGTCAAGGATTGTGTCGAACATAGGGGGTTGGGAAGATTTGTTTATTACGAAAAGAAGCTGATGGGACCCTGACGGAGTTATCACTGATAGAAGCAATATCTGAAAAATGTGAAGATATTTTGACAGACCTAAAAATGACATCTAATATGAAAATACATATTAGAATAATGGAACTCTCAATACTAATCATTATGTTTCCCAAGAATCTAATTTGAGAAATTAGTGCTATGCATCTTCTACTTGCTGATATTAATAATTAAAAAAAAAAAAAACCATGATGAGATTCTTTGAATGTCCTGGTTGCTAAAATGAAGAATCCACATTACACCGCACAAGCGCTGCTTTCTGGTTTAACCTAGATGCTTCTCTCATTTCTTATATCAATGTGTGTATATTAATAGCATAAATTAAGTACTATGACATTAAATTTCATTCTCATGGCAGAATACATGTATACAACTGATGGAGTTATCAAACTCAAGTGAGCACAGTACTGGTTAATAGTTGAATTAGTTCATCCCCTTGCTATGTCAAACTTGGGTACAGCCCATCTTTCCAGGCGCGGATCATACACTTATGAGCACATAGTATTGCTTACCTAGCATTTTTCTTCAGTCTCATACACTCTGTCCATTAATTTGCCTGCTGCAGAAGCTCACGGCATACAAAATGTCTACCAATTCGATAACCATTTGGTACCATGATCCTCAAAATGACTACCAATACGACAGCCATTTGGTACCATGATCCTCAAAAAAACCAGGAGCTACTCTCTCTCTCTCTCTCTCCCGCTTGCTGAGTTGGTGCGGAGAAACAAATTGCATGCTATATGATATTTCCACTTAGAAACAAATTGCATGCTATATGATATTTCCACTTGTGAAGTATACATTCAGTTTTTCGTCAGATTAGTTGAGTGTAATTATACCTATGACTCAACCAGCTAGGTGGAGAGGAATTGTGTGGACATTTAATAACATGGCAATGATTATAAAAATTAATTTGACTGTTCCCAAAGAAGCAGAGCAGTAACACAGAATAAAACCGAGCCCATTTCACAGAAAAGAGGATTCACCGCTAACACACACGAGGAATATCATTTGATGGCCACTTTGCATTTTCATCTTTAATCCTTTTACTCATAACCTGTTTGATAAAAAGGTATTGCTAGAAACTCAATTCCGATCAAACAAAATAGGCCTCTCAAAACAGAGTCATAGGTGAAGCGAGCGCAGGGGGACCACATCTCAAGGATCCAAATGATGCAGTAGCCCTTTTGATTTTAATTCCGTATACTGGTTGTCTTGTTGAACTTAAAAGTTTCTAGGGCCCGCTAATCATCTTTGTTGCCTAACTAAAGGCAATGGTAGGGGGGAAAAACATACACACGCACACACATTCCAATCACATCAAGTTTGGTGCCTAATTCAGGCAATCCATCGGTAGCTAATCGGTAGACATACAGAACTAGAAGGCATCTCAAGGAAGGAAGGCAGGCAGGCAGGCAGGCAGGCAGGACAAAAGGGGAACGGCCGTACCTCACGAAATTCTCAATGTCTGCCCTCAGCACGCTCTCAAATAGACTTATAAGAAAGTCGACTTCCGCCTGTAGTGCAGTGAAAACATGAGAGAAAAGATTCAGGTTAAAATGCAGTCAGTAGTAACAGAGCAGAAATGAAGAAGCAGAAGAAGGGGCAGTAGTGGGGCGGAGCTAACTTTGGGTCGGAGCCAGTTCTCTGCGGAGAAGGCGAAGACGGTGAGAACCCTGATCCCCCATTTGCAGGAGAGCTTAATCATCTCCTTCAAGACCCTGACCCCCTCCTGGTGCCCGGCCGATGGATCCAGCCTCCTCGCCTTGGCCCACCTCCCATTCCCGTCCATGATCACCGCCACATGTCTCGGCATCAGGTCCCGGCTCAGCCCCTCCGGGAAGAGGTCGCCATTGACCGACGCCTCTTCTTCTTCTTCTACTCCGACTTCCGCTGAGGAGGACGAAGCGAGTGGGACTGGTTTTGGGACAGCCCCCGCGCGCTTTCTAAATCTACTACTGGTACGGTCGGCTGAAGGTACGGACGACACCGAGAAGCAGTCATTGGGTTTGAATTTGTCCAAGGAGGAGGAAGAAAAGGAGCTCCTGCAGCAGAGGGCTGAGGGACACGAAGAGGACAGCGAAGACCTCTGGCTTGGAAGGGTTGGGATGGGTACGGCAAAAGGCAACAGCTGAAGTGAAGAACAACAGGGCATTTCTCCCTCCCTCTTCTTTCTTTATTATTATTAGAAAGAAACAAGAGTCCACCTCTACTCTACAACTACAAGAAGAAGATTACCCTTTCCTTCGTTTTTTCCCTTTTCTATTCAAAACACTTCAGTTCAGCAGCACCGACTGTGCTTGTGTTTAAATAAGAAAAATGATAGATATCTCCCCTGCTCTCTCTCCGTGTTATGTGCTTGACAATGAGGCGTGATAAATTTCTCCGGGGGACATTCGTATTTGAACAGAAGAAAGGATTCTTCCGTGGAACATTCCAGGTGATAAATTTCGTCCTGTCATTTACTAATTTCTCTTTGCCACTCTATTTTTTTTTCCTTTCACCCCTATCTTTTTCTTTCGTCGGATGCTATCAACATTAACCCAAATCAATGAATGGCTCTAAAAATTAATGTTATATATATATATATATTTTTTTTTGGTGTAAGACATTCGAGGAGGAATGGAGCGACTCAAACTCATCTACTAGTCGTCGTTCGTTTCAAATAATAGAATAAGTCCGAATCCTGTGATGTATATATAGTTGGGAGTTGGGACTGCCGGAGCCACATATCTGTTATCTCTCCGTTCTCTAGCGGCAAAGCAACAATAGAGAGATTGAGAGAGAGAGAGGCTCAGAGGCGTGTGCGACTTGTTTGATGTCTCTCTCTCCTCTTTCCTTTTTTTAAGTGGATAACTCATGCATGAACAGACGACAGTGACACGTGCCATCATGTCAGTTATAATATATTAAGCTGGAAGATTCTTTTAATAATGTATTAAGTTGAAAGGTTTTTTTTTTTTAGAAAACTACCTGGAAAATTCCCATAGTGAGCCATGAGTAAGGAGAGGACCTAGCAAGAGTTTAGAGACGGCATGGGTCTTTTTTTGTCGTTTAGCGATGTTGTCGATATCGACAACATTTATCAGTGAGTTGAATTAAGAGTTGTAAATCAGCTGCTACTTGAAGAGATAAAAGTTGTCGATATCGACAAATATGCGTAAACTCTTTATACATTGCCCCGTGTCTGCATTTCTTCGTCAAACCCTTTTCATCGTTTGCAACTTGTGTTCTGGAGATTTCTCCTTCTTAGAAAACTTCTACATGGAATTAGCCAAAGTGGTTGTTGGATTCCATTAAAAAGGTTTGGGCTTGGTTGATGGCGATTTTCGTTTTGATCTTGATTAATGGTGATTTTCGTTTTAGGTTTTAGGGTTTGAAAAGGGGTTTCAACACCTTCATCTAAACCAGTTTCAAGCCATTCAACAACCCCTTCGAAAACCCTCCATTCCAATAAGAGAATTGCAGCGTTACACCGCCACCGGCGGTCGCGAAGTTGTTGGGTCCGTCCCTTATTCTCTCATGTGATTTTGTGTTGGGTTCTTTTATTTGGTGTTTCATCATAAGGGTTCATTTGGGTACTTTCTAAATCTTGAGAATTCTGGATACTGTTTCAACTAGAAAATCTGAGGATTGGGATATCTTGCTTGTGAACTAATTGATGGGGTTTCTTGCTCAATTCGTGAATTGTATTGTCAGACTAAGCATCTGATTCATAGTTTATGAATGGGGTGGTTAAAAAATCAGCTGTTATTTGAAGGGCAAATCAACCCTCTCCAAGTGGTCTATTTTATTTGGGTATCTACCCAAATCATTGAAAGGTTGATGTGATTTTGAGCTTATTCGTTAATTTGGGTGAAACCCCAGTTCGATTTTTTGAAGTTGGAATGGTTTCATCTCATTTATGAACCACTTATTTGGAATTTTTTTTATCATGTTGAGTAATCTTTTTCTGTGCTTTGGGGTTTTAACAGATGCATACCGTATCGAATGAAAGGAGGAATGAAACAGGAAGATGACGATGAAAACAGACCTTGCAGTAACAACTGCTTAGATGAAGAAATGGAAGTCCTTTTGATCACTTCACAAAAAGGAGGAGATGCAATCATGTTCCCAAAGGTACATATAGCTAAAAGTTGGTAACACAAAATCAAGATTTGCCTCTGGTTCGGGTGTGGACCGATATTGGGTATCGTGATTTCAGCCTTGATGGTGCCTCGGTTTCGGAGGAGGAAGATCTTGATGGGTTAGGCTATCCTATAGCTGCTGTTGATTTGGTCCAGCTGTAGGGATAATCCCCTGTTTCTGCTCAGCTCCCGGTTTGGCCTTTCTCATTGTAGTGGGTGCTCTTGTAGCCTCTGGTTTGATTTTTCCGTCAGCCTGCTTGGGGAAGTGGAGTTATCTGCCTTCCATGTCAGTAGATTTTTGGAAGAGCTTCTCAAGTGTTCAACTTCTAGCTCCTCTGCAGCTTGTTGCAGCTTTTGGCCTGTTTGGTTTAGTGCTAGTCGAGGATTTTAGGCCCAGTTTTAGCTGGGGTAGTGGCTGTGGAGCTGCTGTGCAAAGGATTGTAGGGGAGTCTTTCCAGCCCATTCATCTAAGCTTCTTGTTGTAAGCTATGGATGAGATTCTTTCCTTTATAGCATCTGGTTTCTGTCGAGTTGTAGAGATCCTCCTCTCTTTACTCAGCTCAGTTGTCATTTCAAGTTAGTCTGGAGGCAACCCGGGTAGATCTCTCTGCTCAGTGAGGTGTGGAGTTCTGCAATTCTGTTGGGCCCTGTTTTGCCTATCTTAGGTGGTCTCATAGTTTTGTGCAGCTTGCAGTTATTTTTTGTTAGCTCCCTTCTCTGTTTTAAGCTGTTGCTGGTGGTGTCTGTCTGGTCCAGCTCTAGCTGGGGTGTTGTCTGTGGTGCTGTCTTGCATTGTTTTGAAGTGGCAGCTTTCCAGCCCTCTGGAAGATACAATTTCTCTAGTGTAGTGGTTGTGTCCCAGCTAAATGGGTTGTTCCAAGCTTGACCAAAAGAGATTGCATTCGTTTTTTGGTGGAGTTGGTAATGTAAATGAGTTGTTCCAAGCTTGACCAGTGCGGTGCCTTTTTACTTGTATGGCAGTTGGTGTAAACGACTTGTATGGCTGCTGATATAAATGGGCTGTATGGTGATGTCAATGGGTTCCATGTAGATTTGAAGCATGTAAATGAGATCCATGTAGATTTGAACACTGCAAATTGAGTTTTTTATCTATTGTGTTTTGCTACTTTTGTAAGTATTGGATGGCTGTAATGAATGTTGGAATGTGAATGGTGCTAACAACTTTTTTAATATAAATGGAGAATGTTGTATTCAGTTATTCCATGGTGTTTGCTTTTTAGGACATTTCTAATGACCATAAGTTGGGTTTAATATGTTGGATTCACACTATAAAACCATGCAAACCAGTTGATTAGCTATCAGATAAAAGTTGTCGCTATTGACAACTTTTATTTTTTCCAAAAGCTGCTAACTTACAACTTTTAATTCACCCCACTGATGAAACTGGTCAATATCCACAACATAAGTTGTCGCTATCGACAACTTTTATCTCTTCCAGCAGCTGCTAACTTACAACTTTTAATTCACCCCACTGATAAAACTGGTCAATATCGACAACTTTTATCTCTTCCAGCAGCTGCTAACTTACAACTTTTAATTCACCCCACTGATGAAACTAGTCGATATCGACAACCTAATGTCGTCGCTATCGGCAACTTTTATCCTTCAAGCAGCAGCTGACTTACAATTCTTAATTCAACTCACTGATAAATATTGTCGATATCGATAACATCGCTAAACGACAAAAAAAGACCCCTGGCGTTTCTAAACTCTTGCTGGGTCCTCTCCTTATTCATGGCTCACTATGGGAATTTTTCAGGTAATTTCCTCAAAAAATAATTATAAAAGAATGGAATGACCATTCCTTATTTTCTCACAGTACAATGGTGATTCCGAAATGAACACTGGTACATGGACTAACTCATGGACGGATGGATGGACTAACTCCATAATTTACAAGTGATTTTCCCCCAAAAACTATACGGTGTGTCCAATCGACTAACTCATGTCATTCCGCTCGCCCGTCGTTATAACGATCAAACGCTACCTTAATTTTTTTTGCTGGAAAGGATATTATATTAATCTCCTTAATTACGTGTACCGTTTTCAATAAAAACCCCAAGAAGGAAAAAAGAAGAAGAGGGGTTGATACTGCTTTTTGTGCTGGCTGTCCGCTTGGTGGGGTTTGAGACTCCCAGTTGAAGAGAGACAGACAGACTAGCCATCGTTGATTTCCTCGATGCCTCCTCAAACGAGGCGGTCAAGATTTCCCAGAGTCGTCATTGAAAGGGAGAGCGAGAGCGAAAGTGACAGAGTCTCGGAAGATGGTTTGTTGTCCGAGGATGAAGACGGAGGAGGAGGAGGAGGAGGAGGAGGAGGAGGAGTGATATCCCCTTTGGAAGCAGAAGCAGAATCAGAATCAGAGTCAGGAGCGGCTGAAAACGAGAATGGACGACTGGGCAGAAGAGACAAGGAGGGGTGGTCGGAGTTGGACTCTTGGAAGAAGAAGGAGAAGAAGAAGAAGGCGCCCATCAATATCAGCCTCAAGAAAGTCTGCAAGGTCTGCAAAGGGACAGGGCATGAGGCTGGCTTCAAGGGCGCCACGTACATCGACTGCCCAAAGAAGCCTTGCTTTCTATGTAAAATGACCGGTAACATTTTTTATTCCCCCACTCGAGACTCGAGGCTCGGCCTCATCTCCTAGTCTTGCAAAAAATGCGCTTGTCTTGTTGCTTGGTTTCTTGATTAAAGCTTTTGTATTAATTGCATTGCAGGGCACACCACAATGACATGCCCGCATCGTGTAGCCACCGAACACGGTGTTGTTCCAGCACGCAAGAACAGTCGCAACTCTTTGGATTACGTCTTCGAGCGCCAGCTCAGAACCGGCATTCCTACTGTAAGCTTTGGGTTTTTGTTGGTTTTTTAGATTTTTCTTCGTTTCTTCCCTTTCATTATTCATCATCATCATCATCATCATCATTTCGCTACGTTGGGCTACTGGTCCAAAATGTCTCGACACTAACGGAGCAAACATCTTTCAGAGTTCCTTTTAACGAGTCTCCCACACTCAGGCACACCTCTGATTGATCTCGAATCGCTCTGATACCACATAGTCTCAGAGGAAACCGGTCCATTATCTCAGCTCTGAGACTATGGCAGATTTTTCCGAACAAACAAGCCTACGAAGGGGTAGATCCGAGAACGAGAAAGCCTGGTCCATTACCCATACCTAGAGTCATGGTGGACATGCAACTCCGAAACATTGATCAATCAATGAAGGGGGTAATGACGGGGTTGACCCTCTTCCCGATCAGAGTGGTGACCCCACTCTGCTTTTGGTAGGGTGCTCCAAAATGTCCGACACTAGAAAGTAAATTAATAATAATAATATTATTATTATTATTATTCAAGGGCCATAGCAGCAGTCAGTGTGAGCTTTCTTGCTCAATGAGAAATTTGTAATTTTACCATGTTCATAACAACTTTTGATGATTGAACTTTAGACTCGAATTATATCTATGTGTATTTCCATTCAAGTGACCGTCCTCCTTTTACTGAAATCACTGAAAACAATATCATCGTCTTAATTTGAGACTCAATTCTTCGTGTTGCAGATCAAACCAGCATTTGTGATTCCAGATCAAGTGGACTGTGCAATTATCAGATTCCATAGCAGACGCATAACTTGCTTGGAGTTTCACCCAACCAATAATCACGTCCTTTTATCCGGAGATAAGGTATGAAATAACACATTTTTAATGTTTTCATAGGTGTCATATGGCATTCAAAAGGGGGGGAAAAGAAGAAAAAAATATAGAAAAATTCCGGAAACCACTCAATCAGTAATATTCCATGAAAAATACATATATGTAGAGCATGCATGCATGCCAAAGACTTGGTAACAACGGAAAGGGGGGGGGGGGGGGGGGGGGGGGGGGGGGGGGGGGTGTGTTTTCATAGGCAGGGATGTTTTCATAGGCAGGGATGTCAATGTGTCAGATCTGGGGTGGGGTTGTCTCAAAGTCTTAAACTGACCCCATTACCTTTAAAATGGATGCTGACTCATACTTGACCTGCTTAGGTCAATAAACTTCAGTTCTAGACCCACCTCGACGAGCTGCTATGTTGCATCAATGTAGCTCTTTCCATATTGGGTGAGCAAAGTGGAGATGAGTGAGTGGATTGTTATGGAATTGTCGGGTGCCACTTTGATTCAGGGTGTCATTTTTACAAGGTGACAGTTAGACATGCTATTCATCTGAATTTTGAACAATGAAGAAACAAGAAACAAAAGAGCATGTTTTGGGTATGGCATTACAAGAACGGATAGAAATTAGGGAGGAGCACATAAGATGACTTACAAGTAGCTCCAATAAAGGAAAAAAATAAAAGAATGTTGCTTTAAATGGTACGCATACATGTGTAGAAGACCCGATGCTGCCCCTGTAAGGCATGGTGAAGGGTTATTTCTTCAAGGAAGTAGGAAGGAGGGAGGCTGTAGAGACCTTAGTTGAAATAGCAAGGAAATACATAATGGATTGTGGAGTTACCAAAAACGTGGCTTTAAATTTGGGTTGAGTGGCAAAGTAAACTCACAAGGCCAACCCAAATAGAAGGGATTAGGCTCAACAAGCTAAAATATAAACTGTGCCCTGATTCAACCCAAATGAGAACCAAACATTGAATTGTGTGAAGAAAGGCATTGTAATTTTCATTACCCATTCCCTTGGCAGTGTAAATGAATATGTGCACATGTGTGCCTTTTCTATATATGATCTTACATGTGTAATGATCTCAGGCAAGTGTCCTACTCCTACCACATGTGTGAAGGGAACTTACTATATATACCTATTATAAGTCTCTTTTAAGATAATAAGGGAAGCATCTTGTGATCAGGTGAGATGAGAAGGGATTCTATGTAATGAAGAAAAACTACAATGATTCAGAGTTTTTTTTTTTTTTTTTTTCTTTCTTTTCTGCATGTAATGGAAATTGGAAATAAAGTTGGAGAAAATGGAGTCAACTAATCGTCTGTTTCTGGAGAATATTCAAAAGAAGGATTGTTTCAAAATTTTTTGTCCAGTGAGACATGTGGATCATCCTGAAGAACAACTGTTTGATATCTTCACCAAGGAATTCAACAAATCAGATGAACCCTATCAATTATTTTTTGGCTCTACAAGGGACTCAAACTCATACATCCACGCACGCTACACATGTCCCTAAAATTCAGCATGATTGATACATTTGCACCAACTTGAGGGGGAGTGCTAGAGGGTATCTATATTATATATAAACTAGGAGTACTCTAGGAGTGCCATATCTCATATGTTGGCAGTTTTACTGTTTTAGCTTTTATCATTCCTTTATTATCATTGTAAGGGTATAAGGGTCATTTCTATGTTATTATGCAATTAATAAGAGGAATTGCTTATGAGTGGTGGTTTTCTCACCCTGATTTCATCTCAAGCTCTATAACATATCCTCTAGATTTTGCTCCCCTGGTATCAAGTTAGGTTCAGATCTCAGGTCTAGGGTTGATGAAAGGAAAAAGAAGAAGGTATGACTGAGTGAAAAGAAAGGAGTGGACAGAGAGTTTGGTTGAATGGTATTGTGTGTGTGTTTTTTCTCCGATCGGTAACAAAAAATTTCATTAAAAGGAGAAAGAGATTACAAAAAAGATGAAAGAAAACAAATGGTACAAGAGCATTGCGCCCAACTGACACCTTACTTACATAATAAAACCCTCCCAAGGAGACATTCTCTGAACCCCCTGTTTGGCTAAAGCATTTGCCATGGAATCGGCCAATCTAAGCTCATGATGAAAGGTTACATTAAGATTTGAAGATAAAACCCGATATGATGAAGTGCATGTGGTACTCATGTATACAAAAGAGGAAAGTATTGAAATGATAAAAAGCAAAAAAGTAATTCTCCATTGGTGAAAGGTTGAGGGTGGAGACCGTCAAATTTCCAACATATTTATGGAATCATCCACTCTTTTAGACATGCCATGCTCGACCAACCATGGGTGTATCTCTCTTGCTAATATTTTGTCCAAATCCTCCCATTCCAGGGAAAGGAAAGCATAGGTTTAAGAGAATATGTAAATTGTAGCAAAAAAACCCCAAAGAGATACCGCAACAATTAAACTACTAACCCATATTATACCACCCTTCCTTGGCCCGAATATTGGCCACCTCATTAGCTGACCTGAGAACATGCTGGAATTCCACCTTCATAGACAAAGACAAGTTTTAATTTTATTGATAACAAATTGAAGCTACAAAAGGACTTGGATAAAAGCTACAAAATGAGCGCTATTATTATACAGCTATATTACATATTACCTGTTGATGTAACAATCTTTTGCTTGCTTTGCTGGAAAAGAAAGGACAACTTGGCATCTGGGACTATGCTAAAATACATGAAAAGACGGTTTATGGATCCATTCACTCTTGCATTCTCAACAACATGAAGTAAGTCCATCTATTCACTTGTTCTCGAGTTTTTTTTACCTTGTATATTATTCTTATTTGGTGATTATTGATTCTGTTGATGCTACATGCAGGTTCAACCCTGCAAATGATGGAACTGTGTACACATCATCTTCAGATGGAACCATCAGTTGTACTGACTTGGAGACTGGTTTACCTCATCTTTTGATGGACCTGAACCCAGATGGATGGCATGTAATGCTTTTCATGATCCACTTGAAGTTTGTATTATCATTATTTTGTTGTTCATAGATCATGGTTAAAAACATGAAAATCAACATGGACTTGTAGGGGCCTGAGTCTGAGTCTAACTCTTCTTTTGAGGTTTCATGCATTTTAATGCTGTTGTTTATTTTTTTTCCAAAAAGAGAAAAAGAAGATAACAAGAAGAAATGAGAAGGAAAAAATAATATTAGATTTTTATTTTTAACTAAATGGGGTAATGCTTTTGAATGATCACTAGTTACTTCATGTTTTCTAAGTGTTTGAAATTGATCAAAGCATTTAACACTGATCTAGAGTTGCATACCATGATGCTTTTCTTGTGTAACTGTCATATTTGTCATATCCTTTGATGGCGCAACTGCAAATTGGAGTCCCATGTAACATTGATCTCTTAAAGTCCAAATCTGTTTTGGAACTAGCTAGCAATGTTTGGTCTGAGTAGTATTTGATTTTGCATTAGGGCCCATCAAATTGGAGGATGCTGTATGGCTTGGATGTTAATTCAGAGAAAGGACTTGTGATTGTGGCAGATAATTTTGGATATCTTTACCTGTAAGTATTTTCTGTGTAGATCTTTATTGATGCTTATTCAGAGGAAGGACTTGTGTTTGTGCATGTGAACTTATCTGATTACTAAACCAAGTTTAAAAAAAAAATTGATGAACTTATGAGGCTTGTGCCATAAACAAAATTTTACCATATGCTGTAATCCCAGTTCAATCACTTTGGTCACTTGCTAAAGCTAAGCGTTGAAAAAAGGAGCACCCTGCATAATGCACCAACCAGACTACATTGCCAATTGGTTCACTAGTCTTGTTTGGTAGTTATTTTAATTGGATTTTTGTATACACCCAAGGATTCAGGCTCGAAGATATATCGTGCTTGGAATGTGAGCAAACACAGACCCACATATTGGGCTGCAGTCTGCATGTGCCATGCAAAGTGGTCTCACATTGGAATTTTCTGTACTTTTTAGTGAAGGGCATTTTTTGTGTGCCAAGTTATTATATATGAATGCTTTGATTTGCACCAATCCAATTTCAATTTTGACCTTCCCATTTTTTATTTTGATCCTATGGTCCCACATTTTATTTTACAATATTATAATAATGAAATCATATTATATACAACCTATCATTTCTTTAATTCTTTAAATGTTTACTCTTGACCATTAGAGCACATGACATTTTTTAGATTTAAACTGATTATAAATATCTGAAGTAGTTACAAATAAGGCTGTGCGGGGCTGCCCAATCCCACCCCGAATCCGACACTACTGCTACATGAGGTTTTTCTATCGAAACCCAATTGTGCCCCAACCTCGAATTTTTATATATAAACCCATACCCGCCCCTAATAGGATTTGATCTATTGATTTGTGGGTATCTATTTGGTGGGCATGTGTCCTAAAAATTTCTGTGATTGAACAATCCTCATCAATTGGTTTAGTTATTATATATATTCAGGTATGTGATTGAATATCAATATTTTGTAGTCTGATATCTCAAATTTTAAGCTTGTGCATATCTAGTTAGTGGCCTTATGTCTTGAAAATTCTATTTGGCCCTTTTGTTTCTTCTTTTTTTTTTTTTTTTTCTATTTATATTTATATTTTTTTAACCACATATAGGAAGTTATTTTTTTAATGAATAAAGATGATTTTTAATGACTTAGATTTTAAAGGTAGGCTTCACCAAAAGGGTGAAGTTACGGTATCAAATAATTTTGTTTAGTTATACTCTTAAAAGATCTAGACTCTATGCCAAGTTGCCAACATTTGCATCCTGATCAATTGATAATCTCTTATTGTGAAAATCAAGGTCATTCTTTGAGAGGATTAATATTTTTAACTGAAAAATTTATTTGACCATTTTTGTGTTCTTTACGTAATTTAGAAGCGAGCAACGGTGGGTGTGAGTTGGATTGAAATTAAAATTTCCTTGAACCCGCTGCATGAACAATGTGTTGTTGGTAAGGCATCTCTCCTCCGCAGAGGATACCAAGGTGAAGCTCACATTAGGGTTTTACCAACCAGTTTTGAAGTCAGTATTAGTTGCATGACAATATACCAAGATATGGGATAATGCTTCAATCATACCCACACATATAAGATATATATATATATATATAGTTACGCTACAAAACTCCCCGGGCATTTTTCTAAAAAAAAAATGCCCATCTTTTAGCCAATAAAAGTGTGACACGTGTCATCAGTGATACACATATCCGATTATTATATATATATATAGGCCAGCCCTCTCCTCAACTGAAGCGGACGGGAGAGGGCTGTCCTTAAAATCCCCCCCATCCCCATTCCCATGTGAGTCCCCAGGTGGGCCCCAGGCCAATGAGCGGACACCCTTATCCTCAGCTCGAGCTGAGGATAAGGGGCCTCATATATATATAAATATATACGAGCAGGGCTCTCCTAAGCTGCAACTTATGTTATCCTAAACTGAAACAGTGCTGGTCCCACAAATCAAAGTCGACTATCTCTGTTTTTGGCATCATGGAATTGGAAAATCTAGTTCTGATTGGATTTATCTTGATTTTGGAGACGATGCTTTGAGGCAGTTTACGATGGAGATGATTTTGCAGACGATTTCAGCTTAGGATAATATAAGCTGCATCTTAGGAGAGCCCCCCCCCCCCCCCCCCCCCCCCCCCCCCCCCCCCCCCTCTTTCTCAATATATATATATATATAATATTTTTGTAGTGTAATGACATTCCTGACTGCATCAGATGTTGTCAATCCAAGCCCAGGCCTGTCTATCCAAGCCCAGGCCCATGTTGGGCCCAGTCTTCATCAATTACTTAGTCAACTACACCTGTACATACTTAGTTTGTATATCAGAATAATTAGGCTTTAGATAAGAGAAGATAATTGGTATTCAGCATGTAATCACGGCATTCAGCCCCTATATAATGAAATGAACAGTCGACCCTAAGGGTACTGTGTTTTCAAACATTATTTCTATATTCTTCTTTCATCTCTCTAAAATGTCAGATGTGCACCTTTGTTTGTATCACATTTGCATTGAGAGATCCTTTTGTATGTTTTAGGGTGGATATGCGGTCCAACAAGAGAACATGTGAACCCATTTTAATTCATAGAAAAGGTACAAAGGTTGTTGGGCTCCATTGCAATCCGCTTCAGCCAGAGCTTTTCCTAAGTTGTGGAAATGATCACTTTGTGAGTAAATCAAACTATTTGATTGATTTTACTTTCAGATTATGATGTCAATTATAATCGGTTGCTCCACTATCGGTTGCTCCACTAATTTAATTAGTGATTTTCCATTGAAACCTGCTTTTTCCATAAGAGTTTTTGTGATTATGATCTTAATGTATGTAGGAGCTATTGAAATGTATAGTCGTTTGAAATTTTGTTTATTTTCAGGTTCCAACTGGACTGGATTTTTTTTACTTTTATCCTTTTTAGGTTCTCTGGTAACTGTTCCATCTCACTGAATATTTTTGCATGCTCTTCATACTTCATTCTTCTCGTATATATGCATGTGTTGATTTCTTCTCTGTATTAGCATCTCCAGTCTGCTTTTTTATTTTATTTTATTATTTTTTAATGTATATAGACATGCCTATCATTGTATTCTCGAAGCATTTTTGGATATTTAATAGTGTGTTTTATCTTGGCAATCTAGGGGTATTTGTAGATATGCAGTGTGAGCTGGTAAGAAATATGGATGTTGTTCTACGTCCATAATGCTATATGCCCCATGAATTTTTAGTTTGCTTCCAGAGCTGTTCTTGACGAGGTTGGAATTCCTTGGGCGAGATATAATGGAGCACACTTTGGGTGTGAGCTCACTTTCAGGGTGAAAGCAGACCAACAGACTGAAGCCCTGTCCAACTTTCTGTGTATGGATGCATGGTGTTGAGGGTGAGACATCCTCATCAATGAGCCAGGCCCAACTCAGTCCTAACTGGTCAACCATGTCCTTTTTGGTACAAGATGCTTTGATGTTTTCGTGATCATTGACCAGTTTCTTGTTATTTTTCATTTAAAATGGTTCATCGCAACGATTATCACAATATCATTTTAAGGAAATAACCTAATGAGGAAAATGTTGGGATATTTTCAAATCGTGGTTTTTTCTTGAGATATTACTGGGAACACATTATGGAGAATGAATAAATTTCTAGATAATTGAAAATGGTAAGTACAAAAATAAATATATAATACTGTTAAATTTCTTTTTTAGATTTGTACTGATTTCCCCCTTTTTTATTGCAATTTTCTCGCATTTTTTTTCACGGTATATTCATTTTCTGTTCTCACAATATTTTTGAAACATCCCCAATATTTGTGACAATGATTGTAAAAATACATTAATTTTGTTAGTGTGATTTGTCCCCAGGCACGAATTTGGGATGTTCGTCGATTAGAAGCCGGATTTTCTCTTGGCAGCATGGCTCATGGCCGTGTTGTGAACTCCGCATATTTCTCTCCATTTACTGGAAGTAAGATTTTAACTACCTCTCAGGACAATCGCATTCGTATATGGGATTCCATCTTTGGGGATTTGGAATCCCCAAGCAGAGAGATCGTGCACAGCCATAATTTCAATCGGCATTTGACCTGCTTCCGAGCTGAGTGGGATCCAAAGGTGATTACTTTTCTGTTTATGGTGCAGATCTAATGGGTATCCAGTATCCTCTCTTTTCATATTATGCAGTAACTTCAGTGTATTTGCATAGAATTTCTTGGTGTTTTTTTTTGTTCTGGTTTTGTTACTTATCTGCATATTGAGATCTAATTATCTGATGCTACAGGACTTTTCAGAATCCCTTGCAGTAATAGGCCGTTACATAAGTGAAAACTATAATGGAGTTGCCTTGCATCCAATTGATTTTATAGACACCAGTACAGGGCAACTTGTTGCTGAGGTGATAGAACCAAACATCACAACTATCTGCCCTGTGAACAAGCTACATCCTCGAGATGATATCATGGCATCAGGAAGCTCAAGGTTCAGGATCTAAAAACTCTCTGCAACTTTGTTTAACAAAAAAGGTTTCGCTGGTGGACTATGAACTATTTAATGTCATCTTGAGAAGATGAAATATAGAACACAGAGAGAGAGAGAGAGAGAGAGAGAGTTTAACAAAAAAAGGTTTCACTGGTGGACTATGAACTATTTAATGTCTTCTTGAGAAGATGAAATATAGAAGAGAGAGAGAGAGAGAGAGAGAGAGAGAGAGAGAGAGAGAGAGAGAGAGAGTCCCCTTAGGGTCGAACTAGAAATCGTGTGTACCCTAATAATATAATCCTAATACAATTCAAATCCTAAATTATATAAATTATGACTAGACTAATTGTAGTTTAACTAGAATACAATAGCTAACTAAAATACAATTATTGGGCCCAGTTGGGCTTGTGCAGATGGGCTTGATTGACATTTAAGTCATCTTGACTAGGCTTCAGTTTGGGTATGAGTGGGACTTCTGATTACATAAAATAATAGACCAAGTTAATCATTTGGTTGAACTCGAAATTAGAGTGACTCATCCTTCAACATTTGTTCAATGACTGAGCCAGGTTAAGTTGGAAGATGAAAGAATGATTCCAGAAATGAGTCCTGAGATATTGCCCCATAATCTAGAAGATCATACGTTTCCTTGATAAACTAATGTAAACATTTGCTTCACTCTCATACCCTTTCAGGTCTATTTTCATTTGGAGGCCCAAGGAGAAGTCTGAGCGTGTGCAAGGGAAAGATGTGATGAAGTTCAAGATGTCTCTTTGTGGAAAGGATGGGAAGAAACCCAAAAAAAAACTTGACGGCCGAAGCGATGAGGATTCTGATGATTACAACTCCGAGTGTAAGAAACCAAGAGGTTTGGGACATAATAAGCAATCAATCTGTGCGAATCTAACCAATGGAAAAAACCTAATATGATGTCAGAATTCCCGACTCTGTTAGACTTGAGCTTTGGTCTTGAGCATTATCAGATGGATCTGACCTGATGTGGATGGCTTGAGAGTTCTACTTTGTCGTGGATTACTGGAATCTTCAGGTCCTAATATGGCTTTAGATTCCGCAGTTTTTGAAACGAAGGTATTTTGGAAGTTATTCTGCTGCTGCTATTGTAGGCCCTCCGTGCTAAAGACTAAATGAGCCAACTTCATTTGTTTTGACAAATTAGAACTTCTAGTGCTGTAAATGAAAAAATTTGTAGACCATCCAAGCCTGTTAGTATCATCCCTTGTTCATTTTCTAGTTTGACCCAATGCAATGGTATGAACAGATTTCATGGTGTATACCGTGCAAACTTGGTGATTAACAATGACTACTTACCTTACCACAGGTAATTATGATACTGTTTTGTATATAGTTAGCTTATATGACATGATAATTGCAATTATAAGTTCTAACATATCAAGTTCAAGAATTGCATATAAAATTTTATTTGTGCTCCAATTTCCAAAAAAATTATGCAGATAAAATTTTTACCAACAATATTACAAATTAGTTAATAGTCCATTATCTGGCAAGCTACATTATCTAATGGGTCATTGCCTATGATTTACTATGAGCTGACAAATACCATCCATTTAAAATGCACAGGTATCCAATGGATCTGATGTAAGATATTTGAGTCACCTTCCATCCTCCACGGGACGTACTATGTGAATGATTTGGATAACCAACCCATTAGATTAGATCTTCCTAATCCATTGATCTATTGCCCTCCAGTAAAAACCACAGATCAAGGAGTTAGAAGCATTAGATTTCCCTGAAAACTTCATATATGGAGAGATCCCTCTTCTCCCATGATCCGTGAGGCCTCATGTGGGCCCCAACAGCTGCTGTTCACGGTAGGGGTGCATTTTAAGAAAGCATAGGAATTGCATCCACCTTGCTTGGTACCGTGCAAGGTAGGGTCTAGCTCCAACAGATAAGGAATATTGAAAAGGGGGCTATCGGAATTGAACTAATGACCATCACATTACAAATGCGATGCTTAAACCTCTGAGCTAAGAGGGCTCACAAAACAAAAATAGTGCAATAGAACTAACTATATATATATATATATATATATATATAAAGAACGTTTTATATATATATATATTAAACTTATAGCAGATTGGTTGGTACTAAAGTAAGGATAAGATAAGGATGCAATCCAGATAATAATGAGATATTTTGCTGGTTTCCTTCAGGGGAAAAAAAAAAGAAAAAAAGAAAAAGCACCATTCCTGGATCTCCTGTGGGAATGATTTGGGAGATCCAAAACAAAAAATAGTGGTATTTGCTAACAACATAATGGAGGCGATCGATCAATATAGATTGATCCGAAATCTGATTCCCATGGAATCCGGTGATGTAAGGGGGAGAGTTTGGATGGTCCATTTGGATTGGTGATCAGGTGGGCACCATACACTATCTACCAAAGTCTTTTTTTCATATAAAACCATTAAACTTGTGTGCCATGAACCAAGAAATTAGGGGATTGGATTGACTAGAAATTTGACATCTATCGCCTGCCCACATGGATCTTTCCATCCCCCTAATCCTATGATTTGAGGCATACATAGGCCTATCCGGATACCTTGCATGGAGCTTTCGAGCAAGATAAATGTACCGGATAATATATAAATGGATCAAACCCTAGCTCCAGGTGGGCCCCACAGTAAGGTGGGGGTATGAAGAGCTCCATGCATGAAGCATCAACATGCACCTAAGTCGTGCATGGGATCACCATGCGCACCTCCGTATAGAGTTGGGTGGCCTCTACGTGTATACAAAATTTAAGGCCCACCGGCCACTAATCATTCCAATCCCTTGACCAATGTCCCACATATTTCAATGACATTATATTAAAAAAGGGCAGCCAATCCAACGGTCTTGTCCATTCAATTGGGTGCAAACCCTAAATCCGGTGACTATCAGGATGGGTTCTCATTTTGTGGCCGGTTCAAATGAATGATTAGATGCGGCCCCTTGGTGGTCTGCACCGTAAGATTCATGCGCACTATATCCCGTGCACATCCCATAGTGGCCCCACTCAATCACCCATCCAAATGGACCTCACACATAGGGCCACCTGAATTAATTACATCAATCCCATTTTTTTTACACCCATCAGAATAGAATGGATTGCACCGTTGAAATGACAAGTCTGATAGTTTTTAGGGGTGAAACTTGTGGGCCATTTAGGGGTGGGGTGGGGATGATCAGGTGGGCTTCATATTTAGCACACAGGTAGTGCCGAACTACATCTTTGGATCCCCAGCCCCATACCCGGGTGGGCCCTACAATTCTTTTCATATGTTATTATCTACATCACATCAGTGAAGGTCATCACTAAACGCTTGACAGGATTTGATGAATTCAACAAGCTTAAACCCAATCAAGTAAACATAATGTGGCCGACTCAATGATTTCCAGTTTTTGACCAAGGGTGGTCAGACTAAAGTAAACCAGTGGTCGATTATATTCCTTGTTTTTTAGGCACCCCAAAACAACAGTGTAGAAATCCGCAAAAACTGATACTTACCACTAAAATTTGGCTAAACCATGAGACCAAGCTTTGTTTCAGTACTTAACAAGAAATATATCTGTTAAGACTTAAGAGTTCTATCCATTATGGGGGACCGAAAGATTAGTGAAAACTAGTTAACTAACTGTGATGGGGACAACTGACAGTGTCAGCGATTCCTTTGCCACAACCACAAGCTGCCTAGAACAGTATAGCATTTAAAAACCACAAAATACAGAGTAGTTTATTACTCGCTACCTTCGCTGGTCCTCAGCGCACGTTCAACAAGCTTAACTTTTTTCGTGTTCTCGCTGTTGACAAGGGAGAGCTTTGCCATGGCGGACTTCAAGTGCATAATTTGAGCACCTGACACGTGATTCTTTGTCCTCCCAGGGATCTGTCTTGTTGAGTTCAACACATTGCTTTGTGAAGACTCTGCGTATCTTCTCAATCTTGCATCTAGAGCTTCGATAGAAGAATGCAAAGCTTCCAACTCCATTCCTGTAAATCTCTCTGCACAATAGGAAACCGTAGTTGTTCATAGTACTAAAGAAATAAAGCTCCTGGAGGACTGGCAGACTACACAGAGGTAGAAGCTATGTCCTATACATTTGATTCTAAACAAATTCGGTTGGGGGTGATGTTCAGAGATGAGAAACAAGAAAAATAAAGAAAACACCCTAAACTCTAAACCCCAAATGTAGTGTATACAAAAATTTTCCATCAATATCATTTTACCCACTAAACAACATGCTAAATTCTAGTCAAACAAATGAAAAGCAATTTGCTTCCTCAATAGTTGTCTTGGGAGAAATGTCAAATTTATTCTTAGAGGGTGCTGCAATAGGTGGAGAAGTGAGGATAATGGAAATATTGGAGGTGGAGAAAGAGGGGGAAAACGATTTAATAGAGAAAACTGTGAAAAGGAGAAATATCACTTCTGAAAGGACAAGAAAGAATTTTTCCAATGAAAATCATGCTCTCACTTTCTTTTAGCATGCACACATGCATGAGGAATGATGGGTATCATTCCATCCGCGGAGAAAACCCCTGCAAGGGTGCCCACAGTTCTCCACTAAAGCACAACAATAAACAGATGTAAACTCAAGGAGAACCACTTACTCCTATGGGATTTTCACCATATCCAAATGCACCCTTGGTTGTTTCAAGGGAAAATGGCAATGGAAAACTTTCTAAGTATTTGAACCATTTCCTATTTTAACCAATAACCACCATCTCTAAATAGTTCAACGTGTCTATTTTAGAATAGCTGAATGTGATGAGAGCTGACATGGCATGGACAACCATTTTGAAACCTGAGATGGTAAGTAGAACTTTGCCTAAAATCTCGAAATAGTTTCAACATATCTATTTTGATCATTTTCTCATATATTTATTACCTTTCCTACTCCTAGTATTTGAAAACTATTTTAATCTGGGGAAGATTTGAGACTATATATCGAGAAAAAGCCCATATTTGGAAAATCACCCAATAATTTCAGGAGACAAAACATTGCTATAATAGTTCCTGCCGAAGATATAGAAATGATTGTTAATAACCAGAAACACCAAAAGCTCGAGCTAACAATGTATATCAAAGGGTCTTGACAACCCCCCCCCCCCCCCCCCCCCCCCCCCCCCCCCCATGTGTGGGGCTCCCCGCATATGGACAGAAACACGCCAAACGACCATTAGTGGACAAAAACACGTCCCCAGGGACTCGAACACATGACCCTCGGCTGACGGCTCTGATACCGTGTTAATAGCCAGAAACACCAAAAGCTCGAGCTTTTAGTGAACGACAAAACAATGTATATCAAAGGGTCTGGACAATGATTTCTTAGGATGAATAGTCAAAATACCAAGTTGGGACTGGAATTCACGCTCTGCCTTTGAAAGAGGTTTCCTGTTGACTCCGGGCAAGCTTTTGCAACTCCTTAAACGCTCTTCTAAAAGCCCATACACTTGGGCAGCACGATTTATTCGACCATCTAAGCTCATTTGTTTCTCCTCAACATTCAGAAGCATCTTTTTCACCTTATACAAACGTGCATGCTGATCAGCAAGGATCCTCTCCAAGTAAGCCACATGATATTTGAGCCCTACATAGACCTAGAAAACAGGAACAACAAAAAAAATCTCAGGTTTGATGCATTAAGGGAAAACTTGATCAACCCAACTAGGTTTAAGCAAAACTCCAATTACTGAGCCCAAAACTTCTATTTGACAAAATTGGCAGGTCTTAACTTCTCTCTCTTAACCTGACAACTAAGACCAGATTTTGTGCAGTCCAATTGTAAGAAAACTTTGTTGCTGCATTGAAAGAAGAATAATATTTCTTTTTCTATAATCTAACCTCTAACGACATCAAGAAACACATGGTAATTGAGATGGGCAAATAGATTTACTTTGTTACCTTGTGTGCATACTCCACATAATTTTCATGGAAGAGCTTGAAGTAATGATGAAGAGATGATCGGCCTTCAATAGAATCAGCAGTCAAAGAACGCAGATATGACAAAGTGCGGTCAGTGAGATCAACTTCTGGGTCAACAAGGAGCTCTTTACTTATAATATCAGGAACAAGAGTCTCTGAGGACTCTGCATAACTAGAAGATTTCTCCTCCTCCTTTACACGAAGGGATGGAACCATGTTCCAACCCTTCATCTCTATCACAATGCATTCATAATAGGAGGTAAGCCCTACAATCCACGAGTTGCCAAATGAATCTGCAATTGAAACCAAGCCACAAAGAGGAGATGCAGAGTAAGTATCACCATGGCATGTAGTCACAATGGGATACACAGAAGGAGATTTCACAGCTTCATCCTTTCCAGCAGCATGACTCGAAAATGGAAGAAAATGCAACATTATCAAGTCTATCCCACCGCCATGCAAGCAATATATTCTCTCTGGAACAAGGGGATCAGTGAATATTGAAAGCAAACCAGTCATGGCATATTCTGGTAATGCCAAATCCACAACAGCCAGTCTTAGCAAAGGAGGTGAGCATCCTAACCAAACAGTATCAACCGCATTACTGATGCGTGTTTCCTTGTCAAGGTTTGCAAATTCCTCGGAGATCGTCCCACAAATCATAGCAACTCCAATGATCTGGCCAGAAGAATCAACACGGATACTAGGTGAAGACCCAACTTTCCAGACTGGTTGAAGTTCATCTGCTAGGGCATCAATCTGCAACTGCCCACTACTCCAGGCAGTCACCAGAATTGAGTCTTTGTTTATTGTGTTGTAAAGAAAACTCACTGCACGGCCTTCACATTCAGCACTGAAGACTTGAGAACCTTCATCCTCCTCACGATGACACACTTTACGGAGAGGCCCCTATATGTGGGGAAAAATAGTGTTCCTCAGATAATGTGATTAAAGCTGGTAGTTGGAAATGAATCTAAATTTACATGTTTGCAAAAATAGACTGCAAAGATTGCCTCTACAGATTGTTCAACATGCTCTGAAGGTATAACTCCTACATATCATTCTCATGTTGCTGATTTGATTTGTGCCATGTGGTCCACCTTCGATAGTGACAAATGGCAAGAGGCATTAAAAGCTCCTTCTCGAAGGTGGTCTGTATCTAATTGTTCATTTCCAGCAAAGGTGGGCCTCACTGCACCATGCAAAGATGCGTGTGTGCACATGCACGCGCACACAGACACACAAAGGCTGGTCGAAAACAGCCTGGCCTTCTATAGCCAAAAAAAGACCTCATGAAGCCCACTTGGATGCATGTCACTTTGGGCTCCACATGATTATTCTAATCCTAAATCTAAGTCCCTCAAAGTTGCACGTTCTTTTTAACTGTTCTCTACAGCTTCACCTGTCTTGCATGGCATGGTCAATCCAAGGGGGAGGAAAATTCGGAATAATGTCAAATTGGTCTGGTGCCATTCATTGGTGTTTTTTTTTCTTGTGTGTGTGCATGTGTGCGTGTCTAATGGGCCTGAAATTTTATAGAGGTAGAGTTCATCAAGATCTTTCCCCTTCCCACCCCTAGGTTGGCCCCTACGCATTTGATCTGTAGCTCACAGGTTCAACAATTTTAAGTAAAAAAAAATCACGCTAGATCCAACAGTCCTGTCCATTCGGAACGGTGCAAAGTCCATGGGATCCATGACATATATTTTTTGGGGTTTGTGGTGTGTGTGTGTGTGTGTGTGTGTGTGTGTGGGGGGGGGGGGGGGGGGGGGGGGGGGGGGGGGGGTTCACATGGACCATTCAGATTGATCTAGTGGGGCCCACAAGGTGCCTCACAGTAAGACCATTGCATGAAGGGTAAAATATTTTCTTTTGATATAAAGTCGTTAAACTCATGGGCCATTTTCTTTTGATATAAAGTCGTTAAACTCATGGGCCACAGATGTGATGCAGGCCGACCCAAGATCTGGCCCAGATCTCATTCCCGCAGGCCTGGTCCCACACGATCAATGATCCTCCCAAAGATCAGAGATCCCTATCACTTAATTAGATAGTCTCTAAATTAGTAAATTTGCTTCCTAATTTCTATTTTGATCAGGATTAGATAGTTTCTTATTTTTAGAATGTCTTGAATACTAAGAAACAATCTTACTCTACATATAGTTGAGTCCCCATTGTAGTTGGCAATGCTATTAATGGTGGTTTTCATGGTTGTGAGTGCTTTCTTGTGTGGAATCCCCTCGTTAGTTGATCTATTCAATCACGGATCCAGGGCTGCGCCAAGATGAAGGGATTAAGGGCATCCTTTTGAGCTGAAATTTGATATGTGGGCCCTACACACATGGATGAAGCCATTCCTCCTCTGTCCCATGATTTGTGGGGCCCCAAGTGGGCCCTACTAGGGGGGTGTGCATAGTAAGCCTGTGAGCACCGTGCTCACAGGAATATATTTCCTGCACCTAAACCCTAAACCCTAAATCCATAGATGAGCACCCTTACCACGAGCATTCCTGGGTTCGGGTCCTTATGCTCTCCCTCGCTTTCTCCGACCCTCTTTGTTTTCATGGATTTGAATTCATAGGAATTCATATTGGCATGGAATTTTCCTAGGAATACATTGTTAGCCCGATTGTTTGCATGGAATTGAATTCTCTAGAAATTCATGATAAAACCTTGTTTTTCACATAAAATTCCTAGGGATTCATGGTAAAATCATATTTGTGTGCATGGAAACTGAATTCATAGGAATTCATGTTTGGATGGAATTTTCCTAGGCATGGAATTGAATTCGTTGGAATTCAAAGGATTATTCAATCACCTTATTGCTTATCATACGCAAAGTAAGCCACTGTCAGACCTATTATATAATTAGTAATTATGAAATTTAAAGAATTCTATCAATTTCCCATCTCTTTTTTTTTTTCCATAAATTTAGTAATTGGTATGGCCTCTTTAATTTTTCTTCTTAATTTCCTTTGAAGATGTTGGGGTTAAAAATGAGTCTCAAAATACTGAAGGACCTATATATATATAATCTTAAATTAATATTGTGATTTAGGTCCCACATTCAAGAACATTATCAACAGAAACTTTGCCAAACAAGTTCCGCACAACGCAATCCAAGCTAAATAAAAAATTGGGAGCAACACTGGAATGATACCAAAAAGGCCCTAAATTGGAACTTGCTCAAATTTGAGTATGAGAAAAGTGCTATTGACAACTGGATTTTCATTTGAAAACTGATTTGTTATCTAAAGCCTTAAAATAGTCAAACTTCGAGGCATCTAAGTAGATGCTCAGGATGATTTGATTAGTGCCATTTTCTCACGCATGCAACCCCCATCAAGCAATCTTCTTCTTCTTCATTTTATTTCCCTCTCTTCCAAAACCTCCCCCCATCCCCCTCTTTTCTTCTCCCTCCTCCTCCGTCCCTCCCTCTTCTTTTCTTCCTCCGCCCCCCCCCCGCCCCGTTCTCTGGTGGATAATATGTGGCTGACACTCTTGCTGATGGCTAAAAATCCATCAATGGGCCACCATTGAAATCTGCAGGTGGGCATAATTTTTATGTGAAAATTCCCATGGTGGAATTGTTCTTGCGTAGTTTGGATTTCAAGGTTTCCATTTTTTTTCTCCTCTACATCTCCACCATTTCACATTCTCATGTTCTCACCCTTTCGCTCCAAGTCCAGATAGTCTGAGGCCTGTAAATCCATCAGCGGGGGCCAACATTGAAATCTGATAGTTCATATATATTGAACCAGGTGGACAGTTCTTCTAGAGTTTTTTTTTTTTTGGAAGCAGTTCTTCAAGTTTCAGCCCCAGTGATGAATTTAACATTTTTCAACATTATAGATTTTTTCTCTTTATGATGCTTATAAGCAATCAGACCAATAGGATCCAATACACCTTTAATCAATACATATCAATTTTTTCTGGACGACATTGTGAACCTGACAAGTACATGAGAATTATATCCCTTTCAAATGAAATGATGGAAGATGGTAAATTGAAAATTATAAAAAAGATTGCAGTTTCAAGATGGAAAAAAAACCTGTAATGCAAGAGACGCATCAAATGGCACATAAGGACGGGCTTTCAGTGCCAATAAACTACCACCTTCCTTTGCTTGGTTAACTAACTCAGGAAACGTTGCTTCTAACCATGCAATGGCTAAACTGGAATTAGTAACAGCTTGTGAATTGGATGATTTCAAGCCATACATATGAGCATCTTTATAGATCTCCTCAATGGATACCCAGCTATAAAAACTGCCAAAAAAAGAACCACTCAGTTTCCTGCTGAACAGGGTATGCAAATGCCAACTTGGTGTTAAAAACTCGCAAGGAAAATGAGAGGGACTAAACAAATATTTGTGCAATACATAGGTCAAATAAGTGTGAGGAAAAAAGAAGCAGAAAAACTGATTGATTGCAGTCAGCATTCAGGATACCTTCCAAACGGAACAACTGGGCAAAGAACATGGATTGAGCCATCACTGAACACAAAAAAAACCTGCATCATTGCATAAAAAAATCAGCTCAGAGAATTTTGGGACAACAAAGTTGTTCATTTCCTAATCTTGATAGAGCAATTGTTATTACTAAACATAATATGCTATGCCAACACAAACAGCTCTAGAACAGAAGCATATTGACTAGAAAACCATATAGAGGTCACCAAGAATGCATGGAGACTGGAGAATCATCTGATTTGAGATTGCAATGCCATGGACAGGCACTAATAGGTTCCAAACATGTGCATCTACAGCCAAAGTTTTGATTTCAGTTTTAACAGTATTTTTGCAAATGACAATACAAGATGCACATGCAAAGGATATTCCACCACAAAAATGAAAACTAATTTTCGCACCCAATGGATATGGAATTGATGTACATCAGTATGCTCTTATACAAAACTGATGTAGATCTAGCCTACTAATGGTTAGAATAACACTCTAAGATGGCTGTTCCACAGTTCATATTTCATATTTGTCACATGTTAAACGATTGCAAAAAGAAGGCAAAATGCAAATTCCACAGCAGTTATGAAAAAGTAAACTAAAATCACTTGTAATCAACTTTACCGAGGACTAACAAGACCCACAATGAAGAATGAAAAATCACCCAATGATGGAGGAGACATCCAACTCTATTATGCAATACTGATTCAACTTCAAAAGCTACATTCTACAAAACTTACATAGGTATTTATAGTCTATGCAATAATGATTCAACATATTTAGAAGAATATATGCGCATAGCCTTTGTGAATGGTAAGGATAAGCTAATTAGGCTAGTTTGTCGACTCAAGTCAAACATGGGACCCACCCCATCAGGCTGAATTACTTTTTTAGAGAGAGAATAAAAATTTAAAATATGGCACCCACCCCCATAGCTAAAATATAGAACCCAACAATAGAGAGTATAATATATATACATATATGGGAATGGCTCCCCTAAGCTGAACAATATATGAGTATGTGCCATGCGAAACTTTAACAATATATGAGTATACCGGCTGCTGTTCTAAATGTGCCATGCAAGTATTCCAATGAAAGGTGCCTATTTATGCAGCGTGCTACATCTAGTATGGTTTACCCTGTTCAATCCATTAATCCAGACCATCATTTTCCTTGATGGATGAAACATGAAACATGTAATATGATAATATCATATATAGTTCTAAGAAAGAAGCTAACAATCACAAACAAGCCATTTGCTGTGGGATAAATAGGACAATATATTCAACAGATCTGATCAAACTCTAGAGTATTGAAACAATTTTAACCATTGAAACCAAAATCCTAAGCATTTGCAAGTCTAACAGTAAGGGCCCTGTTTGTTAAAAATCTCAACCATTTAGTATATCCATCCTTGTACATATAAAACAACAAAAGTTGATCTCCCAGTCCCAAGTTGATCTCCACATCTACATCGGGTTCAAAAAGGAAACATCCTGAATACCATTGAATCCCTACAAAGCAAAAGAAATCTCTCTCTGTAGTTTGCAAGAGAAAATTTTTTCTTGGGAGAAATTATTGACATGTGGGACCCATTTCTTTTACTTTGTAGGGCTTCAGATTAATGTGCTGGAGTTGAAATGTTTAAGGTTGAAGGGTTTGGATTTGTATTTGTTGATTTGCTGTTTGATTTCACTAATTCCGCTTGAGGAAATTTAATTTAGCTAATTACTCACATGTTCTTTTCTGGAATAGAGGTTTTGGGTTATGCAGAGTGGAATACAATAAACGAGAGAGAGAGAGAGAGAGAGAGAGAGAGAGAGAGAGAGAGAGAGAGAGAGAGAGAGAGAGAGAGAGAGAGAGAGAGAGAGAGAGAGAGAGAGAGAGAGAGAGAGAGAGAGAGAGAGAGAGAGAGAGAGAGAGAGGATGCCGAGTGTTGGTTTCAAGGGAGGCAACATGAATATATATAACTTGAGTTTCCTTTCCTTGTACAATTCAACTTCCTATTAGTGCAAGAACTCTCTTTCTAATCATAAAACAGTCCTAAAGAGAATTTAGGTTCAAACACTTCCATCTCTATCTAAATATCTCACAACAATGAGTCTTTACACAATAAAAGGGGTCCCACTAATAATTTCATCATCTTACATACACTAATTATATAAAAGCACAAATATTATAGATAAAATCACCCAAACAAAACATAAATACAAAATCACATACTCTAGCCCCTACAGTGGGACCCAGGGTATTACACTTCTCACACATGGCCTCTTAAAAACAGTCCATAACAGTGCCTCTAAGGGACTGTTTTGGGGCCAATTGGGTCTAAAGTCTAAATGCCCTTAAACATGTAGTTGGATCCACAAGCACAATCAAAAGCCTCCAAATTCTTCAAGACTTGAGCCATCAAGCAAAATTTTGAAATCAAATTGGTCTGTTGTCCATCAATACTTTCTACAAGGAATCCCATCCCTTGACCAATCTCGTGACTTCCATGTAGGGTGCTAGAACAAATGATACAAAATCTAATAAAAGCTCAGAATCTAGCCACCCCCAACCAAAGAATGAGATAATTGAACACCCAATGATTTTAATGGAACTAATAAAAAAAGTATTAAAAATCAATAAGGTAACACGACACACACACACACACACACACACACACACACACACACACACATATATATATATAGAGAGAGAGAGAGAGAGAGAGAGAGAGACTCACAGAAAATCTATCCCACAAATGTTCACCTCCAAAAGAAAAGGCTATAGGGCAAATTGACACAGCACTATGGCATCGACCGGGTTCAACCGGCTGCAAATAATATTCTTGCTCTGGTTGTTCAAGATCAGAAGATAAATCAAATAACCTACAACATATAGCAAATTAGTAAATCATACAACAACCACCAAACCACACTATAGATCCAACATGATCAATATCAAAATGTCAAGTGATGAGAAGTATAAAATCTTTTGGATCAAGAGTATGATAGTATAATAAAGAACTAATAACAAAACATGCTGCATAAAAATAGTTGCCCAGGTGAAAATATATTGGTTCAGTGAAAGTAATAGCACTTAATGATAAAAAAAGTAACAATACTTTAATAATAATAGATTATTAATTAATGAGCATCAGGAAATGCATTCTTCTATACTTGGTTATAAATTACATAGGTGTCGAAAACCTACGTAGAGGTCCCTCGACTCCCTCCTCACATCTCGTGATCAGCAAACTTATATGATGCGATCCCATTTCCAAATACTAGCCTATTCAACCTCCCAGTCAACGTAGCATTTCAAACCCTTAACCACTAAAGTCTACCCAAACCTAACACTTTAATCACAATATCTAACCAAGCCCACACACCTAGATCAGCCGAGAGATTTTTTTAGCTCGTATCCAATCAAGAAGCTGATGTTCATTGTTTTTTCCTTGAAAATTCACATAATTTCAGTAGCTTCCAATGACAAGAAGTTTAGAATCTCAACCATGGGACCTCTGCATTCATTTTGGACCTTGTAACAACTCTACGAACCAAATCTCAGAGATATTCTTAATAACCAAGGCATGCCCCTGATTATGAGAAGACTAGGGTTCAAATCCTAGCAGTTATTTTGATGGTAAATAGTTTTACCATAACGAAGAAAAAAAATGATAATAAATCTGAGTGGTTAAGGTGAATTCATAAACAAGGAGAAAGCTGATATGACTAACCTTTAATGCCAAAAAAATCTCCAAAATACTTATTAACACTCCCATCTAGATGCCCAGGCTTCATTCTCATGGGTGAGAGTAGGTGGATCCAATGGATATCTAGGACATGCTCAGCAACACTTTTTAACCCCAACAGTTAGCTCTGACATCAGAAATCATAATAGATTTGAAGGATATTCCCAAATCTTGCCACGACAGAGAAAATAATGAGGAAATGCACGGGAAAGGCTGTGAAAGGTGTCCTTATGAGGCATACCTGTTAATACAACTTTTTAAGGAGGAGTTATAATCATTACAATCCCTTTAATCAGGAAAAATATCATTTACACTTATCTATCCCTCTATAATATATTAGACAGCCTACAAGTACGGTACATGGTGGGAGAAAATTGTGTTGAACTCCATTTGTATGATGGTCCAAAGGACTAGTGGTCAAGTGGTTTCCTACATCACTAACCCACATAAAATATTGTCATTATTAGAGTACAATGCTGACAAATTGCAGTAAGAACTGAATTAAGGTATCATGTTTGAACCCGTTTTGTGTTTCGATAGGCACCTAGGCAGCTTGCATGACTGTGTTCCTCATAGTTTGATGTATGATATCTAAGTTGTTTCATGATTACCAAAAAAAAAGTTGTTTCATGTCAATTTTGGTGCTAAAAATTTTTACCCTATAAATAAATTAAGTTACTATTCAGAAAAAAAAAATCTTTTAAACTCTGTTGGGAATGGTTTTGACTATGTTCATCTGGCACACTACATGGCATCTGGTAATTCTCGTTTTGGGCTTTATTTGTCATGTACATACTGATTGGACTTATTTAACTGTGTCTGAAAAATATTTGGACAGTTGGCAAATATTTTGATGTATTAGAAGTAGAGAACTGTTTGCAGTGCTCTAAATGACAACTATAGTCCTAGTTTGTGGAGTGTTGATTGAGGGGTGTTTCTTTCATAGTTGTCAATTCCGTTCCGGTCGCAGTTCCGGTTTTGACCCTATAGTGGAACGTTTCGGCATTCCAGTCAATTCCAGCATTCCGTTCCAGAAAAGACGCAATTTCAAAATGAAAAAATATATAAAAGAATTTCTAAAATTGAAACAGTAGTTGAATGCTAAAATAATACTAAAAATGCATACTTGCATCATTTAAATTAAGCTACACTCTACAATTGGCCATTTTCTAATTTTCACTACATATGAATGGGGGCGGAATTGGGACCGGAATGGACCGGAAACTTTTAGGGGGCCATTCCGTTCCGCCCAAGGCCAATTCTGGTACGTTCTTGCCAATTCTGGCCGGAGCAGAACGAAATTGACAACTATGGTTTATTTACATTATGGTGATAAATCTGAGATTCTGCCAGTTCAATTTGAATTGGGGAAAAAAAAAAACTTTCCATGGGAATGCGAGCTTTATTCAAGGAGCTGTAGGGTATCGTCACTAGTTTAGGGGCAGAACCTAAATGAAAGCTACAATGGAAGCAGAATAATAGGCCACAAAGTAACGAGACATTATCATTGGATCCTAAGCTTAGTCTACACATCCCATTGCCCTCACTCTCAAGGTCATATTGAATGGCAAATAAGATGCGAACAACCTATTAAATTTCCTCCGCTAACCAATTCTACCAAAAACTGGAGGCATTATTAGAGCAGCGGAAATACTTTTCAAAACTCCCTGAACCATGTGTAGAGTGTTTCATCGAAAAATCGCTACTACTACTAGGACATGCCATCTTGAGTATGAGATTGCCAAATCATCAGTGTATTCCACTAGAAAGCTGGTAGATGCGAAAAGACATAAATAACAATGATGACAATAATGTTCAGAGAAGGTTGGTGTTATGAGCTCAGTGGTTAATATAAAGTTTCAGATATAAGTGATTCAATGAAATTGCAATCAACAACTATTAAAGAAATGAAGAATTTTAAGTAATGATAAAAAAAAAAAAAGATTACATCTTGAGTTATAGCTAATCGGAGGCACATCTGTACTTCAATAGCCATCATACCTTAAAACTGAATCAGAAGAAAGAATTCCCAAATGTGTATCACCATAAGGGTGCCATGAAGCATGTAAAGTTCGTATGGAACTGCTGTTGTCAAAATATATTTGAGAACCAACTGAAACTGTCCTGTAAATAAATTGATAAAATAAGACACGCCATAAGAGTGTCCTAGAAAAAAGGAAATTAACAGCTTTATGCATATAATAGTAAGCTAACCTGCAAGAAGTTAAAGAAATGAAAAAAATTCATGGGAGCACGACAGAAAAACTGTGTAGATAGGGTTGTAAACGGGTCGGTTCCGGATCCGGAACTGTTCGGAACCGGTTTCTTGGCTCCGGAACCGGAACCGGAACCATATATGGGACGGGTATGGATCCGGGTCCTGGTTTAGGTAAAGAATGATATTAAAAAAATATGGTTTTTAGGAGAGATTTTCGAAAATTGAGATAATATGTCGGGTCTCGGGTCCACATGTCTGAACCAAGGTGGAACCGTACCCGAACCCATTTACTTAACGGGGCCTAAATAAGGACACAGACCCGGTTTTTAACGGGTCAGAACCTCGGGGTAATCTGAGAATCGGGTACCCATTTACATCCCTATGTGTAGATGAGTCCATAAAAAACACATAAGGCAAATTACAACAACATTTCAAAACCGAACTGGTTTGATATGATGTTTTTAAAGCATGGAAAGGAAATAATAAATGATCAAAGTCATGCACATAAATTGGAAAACAGATTAGATGGAATTTTTATTTTTATTTTTTGTAACGGAACCTTTTATTCTTAAGTAAGTGACTAGCATTGTAGCTTGTGCTAAGCACGGTCGTGTAGTTAATTATAGCTTCAAACTAAGCTACATCTAATAAAATATAAACTAAATAAGTAAAATGATAGTACACATTTTTATTTAGTGGCATAGTACTTGGAGGAGTTGACATTCATTTTGAATGGTTAGGATTACCATTATGTGGGGGCACATGATAGTTTTTGGTGAGCATTGATTTCTCGTTGCCTTGAGATTGAGACTTATCTTCTTATCTGGATGAGACTATTTTCTTTTAAAAAGATAATTTAAAATCAAAATTCAAAACCACTAAATCTAAGCCTGGCCAGCGTGACAAAATCTAAGGATCAAGCTCAGCCCAAAGTGGGCTAGCCCGGGTTGGACTCAGGCCGGTCTGGTCCATGATCACCCTCTTTGATAAGGATTCAGGAATCAAGATCGTATAAGATACTTCTTATTTGATAAGATAATGTAAAAGTTGATTCAATATTGGATTTCAATTGAGCAATCAATTTCCAAATTGCACCTCAATTTCCAAATCAAATTGATGCGCTCAATTGAATGGTGGATCAACGTCTATTGAAATGAAATTTTATTAAATATCATTGGATGAGTTGACATTCATTTTGAATAGATCGGATTATCATAATGTGGGGCCCATGATAGATTCCCAAAGATGTGAGTAGTGAGTTGTCATGGCATGATGAGAATATTCTCATTTGAAAAGATTAGTGAAAAGAAAAGCAGTTGTAATTTGAAAATGAAGCTTCTTATCTTATCTCTATAGAGATTGGCACATTTAAGGAATAGTCAAATTGAAATCGAAATTGAGAGTGAAATTGCTCCAAATCCGCCTCAATTTCCCAATCAAATCGCCCGAAAATCATATATATATAATTTGAAAGTTCAAATTGAAGTATAAGAGGGTCTGCTAAACTAAAGCATACGACAACAATCCTCTATAATAGCATAGATTTGCAATTTTCACCATCAATAGCCAGCAGCCCTTCCCTGCAAAATGTGAGAAATGAATCCAAACTAAAAAGCAAAAATACATAGAAATATTCCATCTTCTGAACCTAGGAATAACCAGAGTCCCAAGAGACCGTGCTACCCTAAACAACCAATTTCTAAACATTGGAACAGTTTCCCTATTGTTCATCATTCAGCACAGTTACTTCTAAACATACCAGCAATATGCTTACACCAAATGTTTGAGAACAAAATACCTAAATTTTATCTTGGAAGTATGAAATGAAATGCAAGAATAACCATATCTGGTGGAACATATGTAACTGTTGATAAAGATTGGAACTGCATTTACAGAAATAACTCTATACATATATATATATATACCTGCAAGTGATGATATTATCTTTTGTAGACATTCGCTCGTACAGATACATGACGCATAAGCCACTAGGCCCAGCAAGGATTAATGATGACCCAGCTCTATTGATTGAGATATTGCAGACAGCGAAATGGATCTGAATATCTGGATATAACAACTGTGCATTCGAAATTACTGGCATTAACTGCTGTATCAAGTACCAATTAAATCCTTACATTGATACATCAATATGAAGATATGGCAATAGAACTATTCAAGAAAATAACTATATTGATTCAAACAGAATTGGGTGTACAGGAATGGGATAGCTTAAACTTTCGTGTGTGGAGAGAGAGAGAGAGAGAGAGAGAGAGAGAGAGAGAGAGAGAGAGAGAGAGAGAGAGAGAGAGAGAGAGAGAGAGAGAGAGAGAGAGAGAGAGAGAGAGAGAAGAGAGAGAGAGAGAGAGAGAGAGAGAGAGAGAGAGAGAGAGAGAGAGAGAGAGAGAGAGAGAGATTTGCAGTGTTGCTTGCTACAAAAATACAATCAGAATATTCTTGCATGCACTCATCTGGAGTCCTGAATCGGGCACACAAACAGTAACATAGAAGAAAATTTTGAAAAATAAAAAATCAAATGGAAGTTTTTTTTTTTTTTTTTTTTATCAGACCTCCACAGATCCATCATATGAGTGAGTCATAAAGGATAACTTAACTCTTATATAATACCTGATTGCATTGCCATTGCCATCACTTGGTATGCTGATAAGTCCACAAAATTGCACTTTAATACATCATTTTATGTAGAATTGTGGACTTAATTAGGGCCAATTGCATTCAATTTCAAAGAATTTCATGATTTCATCCATATAAGCATCAAAGTTGGAATTTCAGTCAAAATCATTCTAAATCATTAATGTTGCATGAATTTTATGAAATTAATGGTCTGCATCACCATAGTGTCACATCAATTAGGCTTTTGGTTTTGAACATGCATCAATTTTGGCACCATTGCATGGTTCATTAGGTACCATAATGCATTGAGTTGGGTCCCATGCAAGAATTTCATACAATTAATTATCACTGAAGTAGTCCTTTTGTCTTTGTAGGAAATTATCACAAATTCGGAGCCCACTTGGAGAGAAATTGAGAGGAGAAGAATAAAAGAAAGAAAAGAAAAAAAATAAAGTAGGGATCACACCCTTATTGGGCGTGAATCCCAATGCACGCCCAATAAGGGTGGGGGCCACTTGGTTGCACAATTTCAACTTTTCAAACTTTGAGATCTTATCTTCTGGTGTTTCCAAAAATTCAAAAACTTCTTTCCTATCTCAAAGATTTGAAATTCAAGGTCATGCAAGAAGATTTGAAATTCAAGATGGGAGTGGATCAAAGGAGATTTGAAATTGTGAGGATAAGAGTTCTAAATTGAAAAGGAGAGAGAGTTTAAAAAGAAAAGAGGATCAAGAGATGAGCCAAAGAAGGGAAAGCCAACCAAGAAGCAACCAAAGAGAATCCACACATGTTGGATGTCCACAAGGAAGGGGCCCACACTCCAGTCCACGCCCAAAAGGGCCTGATTTTATCTTTAAAAATCTGAATTTTCATGGAAGCTCTTATCTTTTGCCACATGGAGATCTCTAATGGAGCCCAAGATGGAAAGAATTGCACAACAAGAGGCTAAGATTGGCAAGAGATCAATTCAAATAATTGATAAGATTGGAGGATTGGCTGGAGTGTAAGCTAAGCCAAGAAGAGCACTGCAAAATTTTCTCTCCCCACCGCACTAGAAGACAAAATTTTTTTTTTCCTAAACTACCCCTCCCTCCCTCCTCTTCCCTTCCTCTCCCACCCTCCACCCTCTTTCCTCATCTCCCCCCACCCCCCCAGTCTCCGGCGGGGAGGGAGCCCCGGCCGGCTGGCCGGTCTCCCTCCCCTTCCATTTACTTTCCCTCTTCTCTCTCTCTCCCTCCCTCTCCTTCCCTCCCCTACTCCCCCTCCCAGTCACCGGCGGGAGGGAGATCGGGCTGCTGCAGGCGGGCGGAAACCAGTCCGCCTGCAGCAGCCTGATCTCCCTCCCGCCGGTGACTGGGAGGGGGAGGGGGAGGGGGGGAGGGAAGGAGAGGGAGAAGAGGGAAAGAAAATGGAAGGGGAGGGAAGAAGAAAGAGGGGAGAGGGGGAGGGAGACCGGCCAGAGCTCCCTCCCCACCGGAGACTTGGGGGGGGGGGGATGAGGGAAGAGGGTGGAGGATGGCAGAGGAAGGGAAGAGGAGGAGGGAGGAGGAGGAGGAGAGGGGAGGGGTAGTTTAGGAAAATCTATTTTTTTATTTTTTTTTGCGGTGGGAAGAGAGATTTTCGTGGTGCCAATAGAGCCCCCCAGCAACTCAAGCTAAGAGGAGCCACAAAAACTATATATAGGGACTCCCCCCATGGGACGTCCCATGCCCTCTTCTCCTCAGGATTGGACGTCCCACGCCCCCCTCTCCTCTCTTCTTGTCTTCCCCTCTCTTCTAGTTCTAGTCCTCCATATTTTTATTTTTTTAAGGTAGCTTTGGGCCTTGTCTAAGCAAAATTAATTAAGGAGAAGACTGTAAAAAAGATTATTTTAATGACAAATCAATTGTTCCTCTTTGCAATGGCGGGCTAGATTCGTTGATTGGGGCTTGACGAGGATAAGTATTTCTCCCCTATTTATTTAAGTGATTCTTTTCTCGTTCCATATATTTATGATTTTAATGTTTAATAGGCTTGTCTGCATACCGGTAGGTAACTTCCATACTTGATTTCTAAAAATTAAAATCTGGTTTTTAATTATCCATACTTAGGTTTGATAGGCCATGCTTAGAACTAGATTTCTTTGATGGGTTATGCTTACGTTTGATGGGTAATGCTTAAATGGTTTAATTCTTTTATGAAGCGAAGGAGGTCTTGGCATTTGAAAAATTTCCTGATCGAAAGAAAAAAGGGACTTTAAAGTTAAATCGTCCAAATCAAAGACATTGATTTGTTTGACTTGAAGAAGAATTTGGAACAAGCTATGGTTCTTTATAAATAAGGGGTTAATGCTTATTGGATTCCTCTGCCCTAATCAATCTCAGTAATTGGTAGTTTTTATTTTTATTAGTTACTTGCTTTTCGTATTCTCAAAATTCAATTTCTTCATCACTTTAGTTTACTTAATTAAATAGTTCTCTTAATTTGCTCCCTCTGGGTTTTCTTAATTCACTTCCTTTGGGTTTTCTTAATTAAATAGGCACTGTCTAAAAAAGGCAGCCATGCAATTGCGGTTAATTAGTGTATTAAAGAGAGCACATCATATGCCTCCTTGCTTAATGTTTACTAGGACAGACTAACAGAGGGAGTCCCACCGTCACCTGCTAAGGCCGATTTGGAATTTGGATGTAAACCTGATGCATTTGTGGTTCTATTCAGGCATTATGGTCCTTGAATTGTGAAACCAGTATCTAGTAGAAAAACAATTAAGAGTATGGAAGCATAACTCCCCATTGGAAGTCGGAGCAACAACAAAACTAGCCTCAATGGGTAGAGAACAACCGTAAAATCCACCATTTGGGCCCACCTAACCCTAAAGTTCTCGTGGTTTTACCCAAACAAGCCAATGAATTGCCACTGAGATTTGTTGTTTGGGTATCCATCTAAAGTTTTCAAATTGTCATGATAAACAAAAGTGTCAGGGTCTCAGGGAACCACAACGGATATGGGTCTAAAATGTGGGGACCTTGACAGTCTTGGTATTTTTAAAGGGCAAGATCACTTTTCCAAGTCAGTAGATGGAGAACCTTCTCAAGCCAGCAGCCTTTCAAATGTCTTGATATATCAGTGTCATAGTATGTTACAGATGAAGAGGCATAGGGATGTGATTGTGGTTAAGTTTTGAACAAGCTTCCTTTATCCCACATAAATCAAACATTAAGGCTGTGTAATATATTTGGATACGGAGGTGTGGCAAAAGCCATCCAGTGATAACGTCAAACCATTGATCCTATCCAAAATTGAAACTCACATTAATGCAAGAACCAGTGGAGAGGCTTGAATTTTCCAAGTGAAAGGGAAAATGTCCTAACGATTGACAGTGATTTTTCTTTTTTTCCAAGGAAATAACCATTGTTGTCAGGATGCCACAATCTTCAATACCTAGGACTCATAAGAAGATACATAACTAGGATCAGAGTTGCCAGATTCGCCCCCACCCCTTGCGTTTCCCGTATCAGTTCGCCCGTACCCTTTTAGGGTACGTTCGCGAATCGAAACACTAATCTAAGCATCCCCCATTGTTATGTAACAAGATCAAGAAAGAGAAAAAAAAAACAGTAGAGAATAGAAAGTACAAATATGTAATACTAACCTTATTAGTCGCTGCAATCATATCTCTCCCTCTTTTGTAATAAGCTATGTCATGCTCCTTTGACTAGGCAGCTTGGTTTTGTTTTTGTTTTTTTGGTTTCATCGGAGAAGAAGATGTTAATATCTAGGGTTTTAAAAGTTTATAACAATTGGGCTCAATAAGTGCAGCCCAAAGTTTTCACAGATCCAAACAATTTAGATTATGGGGTTTACTCCTAAATCTAATAAAGGCCCAAAGCCCATGCGAAACATGTGAGAAATGCTGTAAAAAAGGAGCCCATAATCCATATTCCCAACGTTGGTTGTGTACTTGTGTCCACAAAATCTTTTTACAAATTACAAGTTCCAAAAGAACAATTAATAAAAAGGAAACTGCAGATTTAGAGGAGCTCATATTCCCAACGTTGAGTCCACAAAATCTCTTTACAAATTACAAGTTCCAAAAGAACAATTAATAAAAAGGAAACTGCAGATTTAGAGGAGCTCATATTCCCAACGTTGAGTCCACAAAATCTCTTACTGGAACAATTTCTTTTCTAAATAGACTAGCAAAGCGTGAATGACAATGATGTTTATGTTTACAATTATTTATCTTCACACACACACACACAAACACATATATATATATATTAACGTCTCGTAAAAACATAATACAGCGAATTACGACTCCAAATACCGTACCGATGAAGCCTACCCCAACGTACCGCGTCCCACCCTAAGTAGCATACCCCGTACCCGTACCCGTACCCCGTATCAAAACGAACCGCGTTTCTGGTAACATTGACTAGGATAGCATACGCACAAGGACCATGAAGGCATCTCTTTTCAATCATGCAAAGTCCTCCTAAATATAGGAGTCTAAATAACCAAGTCGCCATCAACCCCCAAATAACCAAAGATGAAAACATTCCTATTTACTGATACAACAAATAAGGAGGGAGATTATGTGTCAATGGGACATGTAGGCGGGGGGTTACAGCCATATGGGCCAGGATGTCTAAGCCTAGAGATATTCTAGAAAGCATCAGTGATAGCAAGTTTTTTAGCAAATTTGCTAGACCTCGTGGAAACTGTTGAAACTTGACATCAGACATTCTGTTAGCTATGCCTACCACCCACAGGCTGATGGCAGGGTAAAAGTGCAGTGTAGCATGGGAAACATTCTATGAAGTCCGGTGCACCATAAGCCAAAACAACGAATCTTCCTTTGCTGCATAAACAGTTTTTTAATAACATATTTAAGAACAAACTACACAGCAGAGCCCAATTGAAACTCTGCACGGGTCAAATGCAACCACTATAGTTTATTTGATTCGATGCCTTTTTTTCAATTTTTCCCTTTTTTTATTGGTAACAACATGACTCGAACCCACAACCTCGTGACGGGACAGCAACAATAATTTTCATACCAAACTTGAATCAGACAAGTGGAGAAGTGGGGCGAGTTAACAGAGAATGTCAGGCAGATAAATAAACAAGTAAGCCAAAATATTTAGATTAAATAAAATTAAATATAAAAGAAAATAAAAAGTAATCCGTGTATATTATGTTTGCATAGAGGTTTTGTCCAATTTGTATGTTTTCACTTTAGATTATATATTGGTTTGATTGTTTTATGAATTACAGGATAAGTCCTATCCACAGAGGCATCAGGCATCCTTATATTCTCCAATCACGTGAAGAATTATTGATACAGGAAAGTGGAGAATGTCCACCAAATGGATTTTCCACCCCTAGATTTCTCCTCCTTTCAACACCCGGTGGGCTACACCTTTTCATTTCATCATGATCGAAATAGAAGCTAAAAGAGATTTTAAAACCAGTACTTCTGCTGCAATATCAAATGGAATGGGGAATAACTGAATTCGTAACTAAAATTCTAGTGAGACAAGTAATTTCAGCTCCATTTGTTTGCATAGAGTACATGGGAATTAAATGCATAGAAATTAATAACATAAGTGGCTAAAAATGAAGGTCCAGGGTGAATATAGGAATGGCCCTCAATTAAACTCCCCTCCCCGCTGATTGGAAGTGAATCAAGAGAAAATGTGAAATGAATATCCAGTCATCACCCTAGTTCAAACCCTAGGTCATATGTACGTTGCTACCTTATATCTTTCACCTCTCACCTCATATCATCCCCACCTTTGGTTTTTTTTTATTTATTTTTATAACTATAAAACTTAATTTCAACGCAAAGGGATAAAACAGACAAAAAGACATTCCCACCTTTGGTTGAGCTTTCCCACGTATTCTAATGCAAAGAAACAGGCCTTTATAGGTTGACTTTTGATATATTCTTGAATTTCAACTGACCTTGAAAGATGAAGTAGCCTCGATGGAGGCAGGGTCCCCAAACCGCAAAGAGAGGCGATTGATGCAGCACATATTGGAGTCCCATATGTAAAGGTGTGATGCTCCATCCCAGGAGAGGAGGTTGCAGTGCAATACACCAGTGGTGGTGGGAGGGTTTCTGTTGCTGCCGCAACCACCGCCACTGAAGATGTGGTGCTTGTCAAGTGGCACCCATTCTGCTTCTTCCAGGGCGGGGCTTCCTAGGCCACGGTGCTCTTTATCCTCCATTTCCGGGAACACTAAGGGCACGGAGAGGAATCCTCTCTTCAGATGATTCCTTGATGACACAGTATTAGACTTTCCTCCGTGAGGATTTATGAGGGATAGGATTCAATGCATTCCACATTTGGCCAGCACGGTGTGATCATAGGTGATTTCTTCAAATCCACATTTGGAAAGCAAACCTGTGGAAACATTGAAAAAAAAAAACTGAAACGAAAAAAAGCAAAGAAACGGCATCAAAGTATCCAACATATCACACCTCAGATCACTTCAATACGAACAAATACCAAACTAAATTCAGATCACTTCCACCTCCACAAATATTTCAAAGTATCAAACATATCATATATCACATAACATATTATATATCACAGATCTAAAAATAATTGAGAAAGAACAAAGAGAGGAACTTCAATTGACAGCAAAGAATGAAAACAAATCATTATAAAGTACTGAGCACAAGGGTATTGTACACAGGAATAGTCTTGGAATAAGCTAATGTATCTTTCAAAAATTATAACTTACACTTCACATACATATTTAATGTTCCCATTTAAAACAACATAAACCAGCATATAGCCATCAAACCACATAGAGATGAAATCACAATCGACAATAGAGACCAACAAAAAAAAGTATAAAAAGAGATAGTTGTTGACGGATGGTTGTCTGCAGAAATGGGGCAAGATGGAAGTGGTGAGAGAGCTGCAGAGATTAGAGGGACGTAATTGCAGAGAGAGAGGGAGGGAGCTGTTCCTTTCCTCAAATGGGGCTGGGTTTGACTGATCCGAAATGGGCTGGTACTTGTTGGGCGACATAGAGAAAGGGAGAGAGCTCTGCCTCACGTTGGGGCTGGGTTTTCAGCAGACAGAGAGAGATGCCATTCCTAAAGGGGCCGGGTTCATGGAGAGACGGACGGGAGAGAGAGAATCGTAGAAGCTGGGTTTGGGAGAGAGAACCTGCCACCGTCGCCGGCGCCGACGAATCCACAGCGATGACAGAGAAACCGATCGAGAGAAGCTGATGATAGCAGCCTAGACAACGGCTGTGCTTGGTCGCTTTCCTTCCTTACACAGCTCGGTCGCCGTGGGTTCTTGAGGAGTGAGGTGGTTTTGGCCCGCAGTGGGGACGGGGCTAGATTTGGGACGGGGTTTCTGTGTAAACCCTTCATATTAATTTTGGGGAGCTGCTGTACACATTCATGTGATCACTCTGAGTAAACCATGGTTTAAAATCTCAGTATCCTTCGCGGTATCAGCTGGGCCGAAAAATGATATAGTCGTGGATATTATCGCGGATATCGGTCCGTCACGGTCGTCGTGGTGTAAATTTTTTTTAATCCAAAAAAATTCGCAAAAATATTCAAAAAATCCAGAATATTAGAAAATGCTGAAAAGCAATATTTTTTTTAATTAGTAACCACAATAAATCAAAATCTCGGTCACCTTAAGTTATGAGTCCTGTCTGTGTCGCTGTTCGCTTTCTTCTCTAGTATTTCATATAATGCAACCATTATTGATGCTCATGATCAATTTATTAGTGTAAAATATAAGAAAATAAAGATAAGTAGATAACAAACATATCAATCATCATTTAATTCTAACTCAATCATCAAATAAGTTGTGAAATTCATGACCATGAAGATAACATATTAAAATATGAAATATGATAGTAAGATAGATAAATCATAAAGCACTTGAGCATCAAAAGGTTCATGGTTTACCTGAAATTTGAGGGGACTAGAGAGTAGAAATTAGAGAGAGATTGATGAGTATGAGTGTATGATAGTTGATAGATTGACAGCCTAATACCAAGTGGAGTGTCTCCCAGGCTCAATATCATCATCATCATTTCTTCGATTTTGGTTAAAAAGATATGCTCCATACTGTTGTATAACACTACCATACCCATGACCATATTCAGATTGTTGTTGATAAGATGATGAACTATCTTGATCCCCTATAGATTGTTCTTGGTAATTGTGCACAAATGGTATGTAATAGCCATGAGGGGTATATAAAGGTCGTTGGAGATCATGTGGTAGTGGGGGAAGCCTCCCTTGCTCAATTAATATCTGTTCGATAGACATTATCGGTGTTGGTGAAGGGGTTACCCAATTAGGGTCATATGAATAATTCATATGCTGTCCATACATGGCACCCTGTTGGCCAACATAACCCCCTTGATGACCATGAGTACCTTACCCCACTCCTTGCCCAGTAGCGTCCTCACTACTCCCTGTCTGTCCAACATGTCTGACATAGCCACGGCGAGTATCTAACTCGGTAGCAGCAGGAAAATGCTCAACTGTCTCATAAGTGACATGCTCATCATCTCTATAATGACCCTCATCCCCGGGAGAGTCAGGTGGGATTCCTGCTGATGATGAAGAAGTAGAAATACTTGACTCACTATCCTCGTCCACGTCCTATCCCCTTGGCTCACTTGTATCAGGCGCGCGCCCCTGTTGCATTGTCAAGTTTATTTCTTCCAACCTTTCTGAGGCCCTCACTGGCTCAGGCATATCCCCAGTCAAGTCCTCCATCAACCCCTCTAACTCTGGGTCTTGATCTAACACCGGTTGTTCTTGTTCCTCCAGCCATTGACCTAACACAGTATCATCTTCTGAAAAGATATAGTCCAAATTAATTGGACAAAAATAATCCCGGTGATCCTCAAACTGTCTTCTCCTTCTATTTCTACTCCGGAGCTTGAGGTTGTAGTGGATGTAGACCAATTTATTTAGCTTCAGCATTGTTAATCTATTTCTTGGTCTTGTGTGGATAAAGGAGAAGGTGCTTCAGTTTTTTTCACAATTGGAAGACGATGTTGTTTGGCTAAGGACTTTAATAGCAATCATCCTTAGTGCAGGAGCACTCTGTTGACACCAAAAATGTCACTTTGCCTTTTCAAGATCCAAAGAGCTACATGAAGTCGCAACCTGCCATAAATAGGCAATGCTGCTTCCAAAAATCAAATCTTGTCAGAATCAAACAAAAACTGCAAGATTCTTCCAGACAGCCAAAAGAGGAGTACACAAGAAGTTTCGGGCCATTTCAAAATCATTTGGCCTAACTTCGCTTCTCCGACAGCCGAAAAGGAGCCCTCGGCGACAAAAGCTCTCCGGGACCATGATTTCCAAGACAGAACCTATGGATCATCTTAAAATGACTCCAATAGGTTCCCTGTCAAATTTCAAGTCAATCGGACATCGGTTGACCACACATCAAACCGCGACATCTTCATCGCGACAAAAAGCAAGTCTGCAGGTGATAGGACCCCAAACGGCTTCGAAACTCAAACAAAAGCCTATGGTTGGTCTTATTTATTGCTCAAGAGGCTTCACACCAAATTTCAGGTCATTCCGACATCGTTTGACCCAGTTTCAGCTTCTGACGGAAAATCGGCAACTCTGCGCGACAAAGTCTTCGGCTTTCTCAGGAAATTGGAAACTTTGCAAAATAAAATGCAAATGCAAGGATTCTCATCAGGTTTCCTACAAAGAAATCAGGCCAATAAATGGTCAAAATGTCAAGGAAAAGTACAGAAGAAAAAAGAATCAGAAAAAAGCAAAAACGGACGCAAAACGGGACACGAAAGGGGGAAAACCCCCCAGAGTCGCAGACCCCTGCGACCCTGGGCCAGGGTCGCCGGCGACCATGGACCCCGGGGTCGCCGGGAAAGCCCCGGAAACCCCGGTTTTCGCCGTTTTTTCGCGATTCGAGGAGCCCAGCCCCTGGTACTTTCCAAAATTCATGCTTTTGAGACACCAAGTCCTCTGACATCCGTCCAAAACACGGGTAAATCATCAAGAGTATCGAAGACAATATTGATCGCCACCCGGTCAACCAAAAAAAAGTGTGCTTTCTACCCGACCGATCGAGAAATCGACAAGACAGATGGCACCGACCCGCTGTTGGCAACAAACACCTGAAATTACATGATCATCTGATGTCGATCTACATGAAGATCCATCGATGATCATCAACAGAAGAATCTCAAAAGACGTGGCACGGCCCGCGACTCTTCAGCTGCTCGGCGACCACTTAATGCGATTAATTGACTAGCTTTATTACAGTCATTAATCCATTTCTTTGGACGGCCCAATCAGAAGCAAGCATTCGGGAGTTACAAGTCAAGAAATTCATGGCATTTAACCCATGAAACTCCTCCCATCATGGCGATTAAAGGCGATTAAATGCCCTCAATCTCCTCCGGCCAATCAGAAGCCAAGAAAAAGGAGTTACAAAATAAACAATTCAATTTTGTAACTCCTCCCATTATGCGGCTTAATGACAATAAAAGCCCATAAACCCACCTAAAAGGCTACCTAAAAGCCTATAAATAGGAGGGCTCTCCAAGAAGAAAGGACATCAGAGAGCATCAGAAAAATCAGAGAAAAAAGCACAAGCACACAGACAGAAATCCAGAGAAAGGAAAAAGAGAGAAAACTCTGCGGAAGTTCTACACCGGCCACCACAACAAGGTGACAAAAGTCCCTTGGGGGGTACCCCCCCCCCAAGGTCCTTGCCTTCTCCTCCTGCCTCCAATGGCTTAGATATGGCTTTTCAGCCCGTCTACTCGGCTTTTTATTGGACATAGGACCTCCTTTTGGTCTTTGTCCTCTAAAAACCCGAGGTTATAGCCAAGCCAAGCGAATCAAATAGCATCATCTGTTCTCATCTGCATGGATGATGGTGAAGCCCACATATGGCTTGCGACCGTCAATCTAAACGAGTCCCCCACAATCTCCTGAGAAGTTAGATCCTCCTTTTCTTGCTTTTCATTGTAGTTTGTATTTTTTTAAAAGAGACAAAAAAATCACAATTCTTGTCTTTCATTATTGATAAGGATTGTAAATCGGCTATAAACGCCAAAATCGGCTATAAACGCCAAAAATCGGCTATAAACGCCAAAATCGGCTATAAATGCCAAAAAAATCGCCTTTCACGGCAAATCAAGAAAATGTCTCTTTTCTTAAATATATGTGCAATGGAAAACTTGAAAGAAGTTGATTTCCTTTTTACTTGCGAAGGTTGATCTCCGGATCACCACTTGCAATTCCAAGTAAAAATAGAAAATCTGGCACACCCACAAAAAAAGAAATGTTGATGCACGCCCTTGCCCCCCGGTTACGAAAGGGTCGGAACCAAACGGACTCCCACGTCCGCCGACCTCGGTAGAACCAAGCAGGACCGCGGTCCATCAAGCTGGCATCACCCGGTGGGACTCGTTTATTTGAGAACACGATGCTAGAAATGAAATATTTGCATATCATATATTTTGCTCTATGCTTATATTTCTTTTCTCAATTCCTTGGCTACTTTATAATTGGTGGCCTATGTTGAATTCCGCAAAAAAAATGAGATGAGATTTTTTGTTTGGAAATTTCTAATTCTTTGAATTTATTTCCACTCTTTCTCTTTTCAAAAAAAAAAAAAAAATTTTTTAGATTTCTCAATTTGGATTCAAAATTGAGAAACCTTGATCTGTTCCTATCGTTCATCGCGCTTGCAGAAATGTTGAGCCTGTTCGACTAAGGTTTTGGGCCATGGTTTCTCTTCGATGAGTTCATTAAAAATCAAAAAAAAAAAATATATATATATATATAAAAAAAAAAATTTAGATTTCTCAATTTGGATTCAAAATTGAGAAACCTTGATCCGTTCCTATCGTTCATCGCGCTTGCAGAAATGTTGAGCCTGTTCGACTAAGGTTTTGGGCCATGGTTTCTCTTCGATGAGTTCATTAAAAATAAAAAAAAAATATATATATATATAAAAAGTAAAAAAAAAAATTTAGATTTCTTAATTTGGATTCAAAATTGAGAAACCTTGATCCGTTCCTATCGTTCATCGCGCTTGCAGAAATGTTGAGCCTGTTCGACTAAGGTTTTGGGCCATGGTTTCTCTTCGATGAATTCATAAAAATAAAAATAAAATAAAAAATATAAAAAAAAAGACATAGACTACTAAGGTTAAACCAACTGTGTTCTTTGATCATGGTTGATTCAAAGAAAAGCCTTGTCCAGAGTGTGGAGACAGCTTGACTGTTCTAGGCAAGGGTCCTCCAAACGGGTTCATTAAGTAATCCTACCCTTACCTGGGGGCAATTCTATCAATCAAGATTTCATAAGACCGGGTTAGGAGGCCTATGTGTACTCTCTCGTCTTTTAAATAAATTTTTTTTTTTCAAAAATAAAATTTTTAAAAATAAAAATTTTTTTAAAAAAATAAAAAATAAAAAAAAATTTCAAAAAAAAAATCTTAAAAAAAAAAAATAATAAAAAATAAATAAAAAAAAATAAATAAAAAAAAAGATTTTTTTTTAAAAAAATAAAAAATAAAAATCTTCAAAAACTTCAAAAAAATAAAAAAACTTCCGTCATTTTGGGTTTAGATTAGAGAAATCTTGGTCTTCTCCTTTCTGAGCACTGGCGCTCGCGGAAATCGCTGAGCCCGTGTTCAGATTAGAGTGCCTTTTGCTCTATTTGATGAACCCGATATTGGCCTTTCAAAAAAAAAAAACTCGTCATTTTTAGATTCAGATCCGAGAAATCATGGTTCATTTCTTTCTGAGCACTGGCGCTCGCGGAAATCGCTGAGCCCGTGTTCAGATTGGAATACCATCTGCTCTCTTTGATGAATCCAATCTTGACCTTTCAAAACAGAGAATCTCATCTCATAGATGCGGTCTCAAAACATTTGTGTCTAGCGGTACTAGTACGCCCTTTCAGGGTCTACTGTATTGCGACCGGCACATTTGTAACTCCAACTTTATATTCTTCTTACCTCGAGCAAGCTCTGCTTCTCGATAAGTCGAATTTAAGTTCACAATTGCTTCTAGCAGTCACTGGGATGCTCATTCTGGGCCTACCATACCTGCGATCAGAACAATTGTACCCTCTATGGCATTTTGCCTTTCTCATATTGCTTGGGTCATCTACCTCGAGCAATTTGAAAAGACGAAACCATAGAACTTCCCATTTATGATCATTATATTCTTGTGATTACTAATGGATGTGGTCTTGTTTCAGAAATTTTTGAAAAAACTAACAATGGCAGCTTCACTAACCATTACTTTCGACGAAAACAAGCACCAACTCATGCTTCAACAGAAGCAAACCACGCGCACCTACAAGCGCCCCATCAGCTGCCGAAGTGTCAACTCCCTCGGCAACTCTCTGAACTCCGGGTCGACCTCGACTCCCCGGACTATCGTCTTCGGGACGCTGGGACCATTCCCACTTCATGAGGAACAAACTGCTCCCTCCAAGAAGCAGAAACTCGCCTCTCAACGTGTCACTACCGTGACACCAAAGGCGAGCACCAGAAGATCTGAAGCCCGTGGCAGCCCCACGAAGCCTCAACCTGCAAACAACCAGGTCTACCCCAAGACTTGGTCCCCAAGACCTTCACCAAAACAGAGAAGGTCCCAGGCATCCACTAAGCCAACATTCCTGGCCCCACTCAAGGAGAACCAGTTCTATCCTCTTGCTTACATGAAAGAGGAAAGACCCATCTCCAACCTGACTTCCAAGTCATCCCAGCATGAGCTGGCTTGTTCCTACAAGCCCAAAATCAAGTCATGCATCACGAGGCCTCCACAAGCATCTGCTAAGGCCTACAAATCTGCAGTTCGACCCTTCATCTCTACAGGGGCCGAACTTCACAAATTCAAAGCTTCGCTGCAACTGGCGAAGGATAGGGTTCGCATCCTGTCCTTGCCCAGCTACAAAGAAGACAGACTCGGCTGCTGCGCCCGAGGGAGCACATCCTTCATTGTCAAAGCCCAGTCAGAGCTGACCGAAGCTCAAATTGCTCGTCGTATACGCCGCCGCGCGTCGTACCGACAAAAGAGACTACAGAAGCAAAGGACCCAGCCTCCCACACTTCAAGTCTCTCCCAAATGGGTCGAAAAAGAAAGACCCAACCAAGTTGCTGCCGTCCATATGGTTGGAAAAACCAGAAGGCGCCAAAAATCAGCAACGAGAATCCATGTCCGACGTCCAATGACCCGCAGCGTCTCAAGGACAAGAAGACATTCAGAAGAATCCCCTGCTCCTTCAAGCAAAGGACAGCAGAGTGATCCTTCCTCAAGCTCCTCTTCGAAAAGAATGAGCCCCAGCTCAGTCACCAGGACAGTTTCTTCGTTCGAATCACGAAGGATGAATGTCTTGGCTACAAATTCTGAGCCACCACCCCGCAATCCACCTCCAGAAGATGCGATCACCCGCATCCAGCAGTTGGAACAGGGCCAGCAGAGGATTGAAACTCTGATGGAAAACCTTCTCATCGCCTTCCAAAATCAGGCGAACAATGAACCTCCTCCGAATCATCAAGACGACGAGGTAAATAGAGAAGAAAATGAGTCACGCGCCCTTACCAAAAAGGACGTAGACGGTATCCTCGCCAAAGCAAAAGAAGAGGATATACTCAAAGAGCATGGGATCAAGCCACCATATCCCTTATGGATGGACTCGGTCCCGTTCCCCACCAAATTCAAGCATCCTACTCTCCAAACATATACGGGGAAAGGATCAGCCAGACAGCACGTCATCCACTTCAAGATCCTGACGGGAGCTATCGCGGATCAAGATGCACTCAAGATCCGCCTCTTTGCAAGTACCCTAAAAGGTACGGCCTTCGATTGGTACTCCACTCTGCCGGAGGACTCAATCCAAAACTGGGCCATGCTAGAGACACGCTTCCTGACCCACTTCAAAGGTGAGGATCACCCCGCTACTATGACTCAGCTGTGCAGCCTAAAACAGGGGGAGAATGAATCAACATATGACTTCATTCACAAGTGGAAAGCAATGGCATACAAATGCTCTGATGTATTGCCACAAGCGTCGCTAGTCGACATCTGCCGAAACAACATGAGAGCCAGAATCCGCTCCATGATCATCGGCAACAAATCAAAAAACCTGGGAGAACTCCTAGAAGCTTCCATGGAAGCTGAAACGGTGATTAAAGACCTCAACAGTCAGAAATCATCAAGAAAAGAGCCAACCGCCATTGCAACCTCTAAACCAAAGAAGAAAGAGGTCCTCAATGTGCAGACCAAGCCAGCTCCTCAGCCACCAAAGAAAACTGAAAACAAAGCTGCTGGTAAGAGACCTGAACTCTCTGACGCCTTCAAAGAACGAGTAGAGAAGAAATACCCGTTTGATGAAGATGTTGATGAAATCTTCGGGGCTTTTGTGGCAAACGGCAAGCTCACCTTGCCTGAACCAAAAAGACCGGGTGATGTTGGCAAAACCAACGATCCTCGGTACTGTCCATACCACCAGATGATCTCGCATCCTCTCAATCAATGCTTCGTTGTGAGAGAGAAAATAAATGAGATGTGGAAAAACGGAGTCATCACCTTTGACAAAAACTATGGGTCTGCCTCCGTCAACATGGTGACATGTGGACAAACATCAAGATCACCGAAGAAGAAGATCACTACTTCCTTCAAGGTGATAAACTCAATCGAAGCGTCCGAGGAACTGGTTCCTTACCCGACACCAGACGGACAACCGATATGGGTACATCCCGATCTCCTGGAAGATGAAAATTGGGAGGTCGTGAAAACAAAGCCTACAGCTCAACAGCGAAGGCAGGCTAGGAAACATCTCCTCAAGCTCAAACGGCAAGAGAAGACACAGCCAAAACTAGAGGTCAAAGAAAAGGCAGAGGCTTCCTCTACCGCTTCACTGGAGGTAACAAAAACATCCCTTCCAGAGACTTCAAAGGGGGTAAGGAAATTCACTCTCAGTGATTTCATGCCACCTCAATTCAAAGAAGCCATGCAGAAGGCATCATACTCTTGCAATTCAGTAGTTGGATTCTCCATTGATGGATACGAATCCAGCGACACCGATGATGGATTCGAACCCAACTACACAGATGAGTGGGAGGAGTCCCTTGAAACAGGAGAATATCTCTCTGATGAAGAATGGGTTCCTGAATCTCATCTTATGCCAGTAATCTGGTATAACCCCCTACAGCCACAAGGATCCTGGTCTGATGATGAAGAAGACCAAGAGGCTGTACAAGAAAATGCTGCTGACCCAGCACCTCTCATTACTCCAGTGGAAATCAACAATGTTGAGCCACAAAGAGATGATGAAGAAGAAGATCCGGCTCCCATACCTGATCTTGAAGAATATGCAAGGATCTTGCAGCGACTCGCTCTAGAACAAGAGCAAGAACGCGTCAACGAGCCTCCTCGCAATCCAGAGCCTGAAGTCCCTGAAGACCACCAGGTACATCCTCCCTTAACTCCTGAAAATGGAGAAAATTGCTGGATAGACGATCCTCTCACATCCGAGGATGAGTCTGACTCCGATCAGGCAACGTCTCCCGTCAGAGCTTCCTGTAATGTGATAATTCGGGATTATAGCTCTTCCGAAGCATCGTCTGATGAGAGCACTTACACTCCGGCGACGCCTAGCAATATATCTTCTGGAGCCACCTCGTCTCACGTGACTTTCACTGAGATGACACCCTCTCAGGTTTCTTCTCCTGAGACTGTGACTTCGAAGTTCACACCCTTCCTGACTGAAGAATTCCCAGCCATTGATGTTTGGGACGATGAATTAGTCAACGAAGAAGAAAGATTGCTGGATGCTGTTCAGGACTTGTTCCCGGAAAATGCTCCATGCAACACAATCACTGAGGATGGTAACTCTGCTGCTGATGCATCCTCAGCAAATGAAAAACGACAGCCTCTTGATCCTGAAGACAATCTTCCAAACGAAGACCCTTCTCAAGAAGCTCTCGAAGTTGGTAGAGGCACCCGCTCTGGCCGGGACTACCACAAAAATTACAACCAATCTTCCTTTACATATGTAAATCCTTCGGGAAAAGATGTTGTAAGCGCCCCTAGTGGCAACAATGATGAACATGCAGGCCCTAAGGAGGCTTTCAAGTATGACTTGATTGAACACTTCAAGCACATACCTGCACGTCTGCACATCCTAGATTTGTTGCGAATGTCTCCGCACACTCGTGATAATCTCATTTCGGAATTACAAAAGCTGAATGAGGATGTCGACAAACATGCCCCGCAAGTCCTCCAAATTGAAATGGATTACCGGGTCAAAAACTCAGAAGCCTCCTCAAAGGGAGAAAAGAAGAAAACTGAGGGATCATGCATTGAATGCCTCTCGGTTAAAAAAGCAGCCAGTGCAACCATCGCCTTCACAAAGGACGACCTCCTACTTGGCGAAACCAGGCATAACCGACCCCTGTACTTCACAGGGTATATCAAGGAAATGCCTATGCATAGAGTTCAGATCGACCCAGGTTCTGCACTCAACCTTATCTCCACATCGGCTCTTGAAGAGTTGGGCATCCCACCCAGCAAACTGAGCCACACATCTGTATCTATCTTTGGATACGATGGGAGTACTCAAAGGCCTATCGGCAAAATCAGGTTCAAATTGCAGATAGGTGATCTTATCTCTGAGGTCACAGTGTATGCAATAAAGACCCCTTCATGCTACAACATCCTTCTCGGACGCCCTTGGATCCATGAGAATGGTGTTGTCCCTTCAACTCTACATCAATGCATCAAGTTTGTTGGCGACGACGGCATGATACATCGAGTCTTTGCGGACAGAAAACCCTTCAAAGGTAAAGAAATCCACTTCGCAGACTCACAAATGTATGAAGGTGAAAAAGAAGAAGAGGAAAAGCATACAGCATCCTTTGCCGAAAATCTCCAGAAAGATAAAGGCAAAGCTCCTCAACAATCACCGGAAGAAAACAAACCATCCGGTAAATCTGAAGAGAGCATGCAAACTCCCTTCATCATCTCCCTCAAATCTTCAAAGCCTTTGGTCATCACAACTAAAGTGAAGAAGGCAAAACAAAAGCCTGGGGGCAAATTTGTTGTCTCTTTCGTGTCTATCATGCAAGACACGGACTCGGATTCAGAGCCAGAAGACGACACATCGTCAAGCCAAGCTGACACTCAGCAAGTTCAGCCTGCTCTTACTCCAATGGAGACAACTTCTGACATAGAAGATCCTACGTCAGCTTCCTTCGTTGTTCCAGCAACTTCAGCAAAGGAAAAACCGATCTTCTTTCATAGATCGGATGCTTCTTCATCAAACTCCATGCTTGAACCTTTCCAAAATAAAGGTACGCCTCAACTATCCTTATACAGTTCTGTGGCACAAGCTATTATGAAGAAAATGGGCTATGACGCTCAAAACCCAGTCGGTTTGGGAGAAGGACGCGGTATTCTCACGCCATTGGGGCCCGTCTTGACCAAAAGCCAGCTGGAAGATTGGAGACTCTACGGCTATGTAGAAAAGTCTTCACACGGGTTAGGGTATGATCCTGACACTCCCCTGAGACAGTTGACACAAAGGCTTAAAAGTCAATATACTGACCAAGCCTCAACATCTCAAATCCATGAAGACATCGATCTCCCTGGATATCTCTTTGATGAGTCACCTGACAAAGATCCAGGAAGCTCATCCAATTGGCACGATTTCTCCGAAAATGAAGAGGAGTTGTCCGATGGCACAGACGTGTGGACTTCTGACCCAGAAGAACCCTCATCTCCAAAAGAAGTAGCCTACTTCGACTCGGTTTCAACAGGCGATTGGGATCATCTCATAGCAAGCCTTGGGAAAATTACCGATCAAGAAGACCCGTGGAAAGGAACAAAACCTTGGTCTGGAAATGCCCTTGAAACCCCAGAAGGTTTCGTTGAGCTGGAAGCCTCCGAAAATATTGTGGAGGAACCACCTTCGAACCTTCCAACAGAAGATCCTGTTCAAAAGATAAACTTGGGAACACCAGATAACCCACGTCCTGTATTCATAAGCAAGAATATAAAGGATGATGAGTTACCCGAGTATATCGCTTTTCTTCGTGAGTTCGTTGATTGCTTTGCATGGTCTTATGCTGAAATGCCAGGCTTAGACCCCAAAATAGCAGTTCACAAACTCAATCTTCAAGAAGACATCAAGCCTGTCAAGCAAGGCCAAAGAAGATTCCGTCCAGATGTGATGGATAAAATTGAACAAGAAGTTCAAAAACTCAAAAGCGTCGGCTTCATCCGTGAGGAACAACATCCTGAATGGTTGGCCAACATTGTCCCCGTGACAAAGAAAAATGGGCAGATCAGGGTCTGTATTGATTATAGAGACCTGAATGGCGCATGCCCAAAAGATGAATTTCCGCTCCCCATACCAGAGGTAATGATTGATAATACCTGTGGATTCGAGCGAATGACATTCATGGATGGTTTCTCTGGCTACAATCAGATAAAGATGCATCCTGAGGATGAAAAACATACATCCTTTCGAACCTCATTTGGCGTGTATTGCTACACTGTCATGCCATTCGGTTTGAAGAATGCTGGTGCCACATATCAGAGGGCTATGATGAAAATATTCCAAGATATGCAGCACAAGACGGTTGAATGTTACGTTGATGACCTCGCCGTCAAAAGCAAAAGAAAAGAAGATCATCTCGAAAACCTTCGAGAAGTCTTCCTCCGGCTTCGCAAACACAAACTGCGAATGAATCCATTGAAATGCTTCTTCGGCGTCTCGTCGGGTAAGTTCCTCGGATTCTTAGTTCGGAAAGCTGGAATAGAGCTTGACCCCATAAAAGTCAAAGCCATTCTAGAAATGCCCTCTCCAAGAACCTTGAGAGAACTCAAAGGGCTTCAAGGGAGATTGGCCTACATCAGACGGTTCATCTCCAATCTTTCGGGGAAATGCCGTCCATTCTCCCGGTTGATGAAAAAGGGTGTAAACTTTGTCTGGGATGCTGACTGTGAAGCTGCTTTCCAAGACATCAAGTCATACCTGACAAAACCTCCAGTATTAGCTGCTCCTACCACTGGAAAACCATTCATCTTGTACACAAGAGCCCTTGATCACTCTTTGGGAGCTCTGCTTGCGCAAGAAAATGATCAAAGAAAAGAAGCTGCTCTATATTACCTCAGCCGCATGCTAGTAGGTGCAGAGCATCGCTACTCTCCAGTTGAAAAAGAATGTCTTGCAGTGATGTTCGCCGTACAAAAGCTGCGTCACTACTTGCTTTCCAATACAGTCTACCTGGTCTCGAGGGTCAACCTCTTGAAGGTCCTTATCACAAAGGCAGGTTCTCTCAATGCTCGACTGGCAAAATGGTCCATCCTTCTGTCACAATTTGATATTAGGTATGTACCACAAAAAGCAATCAAAGGGCAAGCTCTAGCGGACTTCCTCGCAGAGCATCCATTGCCTAAAGATTCTCCACTCAGAGATGATCTCCCAGACGAACCAGTCTACAATGTGGAGACTTTCTCACAAAGTGCCTCCTGGGACATGTACTTTGACGGTGCAACCAGGACAAATGAAAAAAGACAGCTGATCTCGGGAGTTGGCATCCTCTTTGTTAGCCCCGACAAATACATGATTCCACACGCTTTCTCGCTACTGGAACCATGCACAAACAATGCAGCTGAATATCAAGCTCTGATCTTAGGATTGGAACTCGCCATCGAATCCGGTATCACTATGCTGGAAGTCTTTGGAGACTCTCAACTGATCGTCAACCAGATGAATCAGAAATTTGAAGTCAGGAAGCCAGATTTGCTGCCCTACTACAACAAGGCACAATCACTTCTGCAAAAGTTTGACGTCTGTCACATCACCCACATTCGTAGAGGTGAAAACATACGTGCAGATGCCCTAGCCGGACTTGCCGCATCCATGGCAATCCAGGAAGGGGAAAACATGCAAGTCACAGTGTGCGAAAGAAGAATCCTTCCTCCTCTTAACACACACCAAGCAGTTGCTGAATGCCACCAAGTGGTTGGAAGTCGGATTTCAATCCTTCAAACTTCAATTGGCGACTGGAGGGATCCGTTCATTGATTACATTATGTTCGGAATCCTACCTGAAGATCCAAAAGAACGGGTAAGCATCCAAAGGCGAACCCCAAGCTTCCATTTGGATATTCCTTCAAAAATCCTTTACAGGAAATCCTTCAACGGAGTACTTCTACGCTGCTTGTCACAACAAGAGGCTGAAGAAACACTCAAAGAAGTTCATGCTGGTCTTTGCGGAGCTCATCAGGCTGGACCTAAGCTCTATGATCAGATAAAAAGGTTAGGATATTACTGGCCTACCATGGTAGCTGACGCAATGCAATTTGCTAAGCACTGCCAACAATGCCAAGTTCATGGAGATTACATTCACATGCCTCCAGAATGGCTACATCCTACAGCGATCTCATGGCCTTTCGAAGCCTGGGGTATGGACATCATAGGTCCTATTTCTCCCCCTTCAAGCAAAGGTCATCGCTTCATCTTCGCCGCTACGGATTATTTCTCCAAGTGGTCAGAAGCATTTGCGTTTAACGAAATGAAGACCTCATCAGTCCTTCAAGTTCCTACGCACCAACATCATTTGTCGTTTCGGCATACCCAAAAGATTCGTCCATGATAACGGACCACAGTTCCGGGATCATCGATTCTACAGGTTCTGCGACAAATACAAAATTCAAAGCTGTCCTTCGACTCCATACAATCCGGCAGCAAACGGGTTAGCAGAAGCTTTCAACAAGACACTCTGCAAAATCCTCAAAAAAATGGTCTCTAATCACAAAAGAGACTGGAGCGACAAAATGTCTGAAGCTTTGTGGGCCTATCGAACCACCGTTCGAGGACCAACCCATAGCACACCATTCTCCTTGGTCTATGGATGCGAAGCTGTCGTGCCCTTGGAAGTACAAATTCCTTCCTTGAGGGTATCCTTGCAAAATGACATGACTCAAGAAAGCAATGTCAAATTGCGACTCCATGAGCTGGACAATCTCGATGAGAGACGGCTCGAAGCTCAACAAAGCATTGAACTTTACCAAGCACGTATGGCAGGATCTTTCGATAAAAAGGTCAGGCAACGCGCCTACAAAAAGAATGACTTGGTTCTTGCGGTAAAAAGACCAATGGTCTTCGCTCACAAGTCCAAAGGCAAGTTTGAGCCGAAATGGGAGGGACCCTACGTCATCGATAAAGTTTTCTCCAATGGCGCATACGCACTCCTAAACATGGAAGGTGACAGATGTATGCTGCCCATCAATGGCAAGTTCTTAAAGCGGTACTACCCTTGAAGACTTACCCAACTGGGTAAGAGCAATGCCTGTATGGCCAAAACCGGTTTCCAGGTACACGCTCGCTAAACCCACCCTTTTTTAGAATTTTCATATCAAATGTTGAAATTTCTAGAAATCTAAAACAATGCTTACTTTCATCGTTTCATTGTTCAAAAAAAAATATCCAAGTTTAGGAACCTTTCCCTAACTTGACCAAAATTTTCAACCCTTGAACCCAAAATTCATGGTTTGAAACAAAATCCGGATTCAGGGATTTCCACCCTAGTCCACCCTGCCTTTTACTGCCAAAATGGTTTTAGGTCAAAATTTATGACCCTCGTGTCTTAAAAAAAAAAAAATGGTTTTTCAAAAAACCCGCGAGGAAGCGACGCTTAGTCAATACTCGCACAAATCGGAAGCAAGCGAACCACGTTCGACACTTCCAAAATCGCAGGGAAGCGACATTTCGTCGATACTTGCAAAATCCAAAACTGTGGAGATGCAACATTTCAGTTGATATCCACAACCCAAATTTCAAAGGTTAAAAAAAAAAAACCTAAAAAACTGTGGAGTACGCAACATTTCAGTTGATATCCATAACCCAAAGGTTCGAGAAAACCACAAATTTCAAAAATCATGGGGAAACGACATCAAGTCAGTACCCGCAAAACCAAAATTTTTGAAAAGCAAGGATGCGACATTCCATCGATACTTGCACCCAAATCCGCGAGGATGCGACATTCCATCGATACTCGCAACCGAATGAGCAAGGATGCGACATTCCATCGATACTTGCAAGAACATTCAGCAGGGAGGCGACTTTTAGTCGATACTTGCATTTTTTGAAAACCAAACCGGCTATAAATGCCACAAACCGGCTATAAATGCCACAAACCGGCTATAAATGCCATCAAAACCGGCTATCAATGCCACCAAAAACAAAACCGGCTATCAATGCCACAAACAAAAAAAAAAACTTGGATTTCAAAAAAAAAAAAAAACGGCTATCAATGCCACCAAAACAAAACCGGCTATAGATGCCACAAAACAAACCGGCTATCAATGCCACCAAAACAGGCTATAGATGCCATAACAAAAAAAAAAACAACTCGGCTATCAATGCCACACAAAGAAAAGCTGGCTCTCATGCCAAAATTGGCTTCCACGCCACAAACAAAAAACCTGGCTTTCATGCCAAAACAATCACTTGACAAAAGATTTTCACAAAATGACAACCTTTTGATCAAATCCCATTTAGCAATTACTTTTATCACAAAAAGATTCAAGTGAGCGTAGGGATAACAAAAAGAAGAGCATCCCATTTAGCAATTACTTTTATCACAAAAAAAGATTCAAGTGAGCGTAGGGATAACAAAAAAAAAAAGAAAAGAGTACCAAAAAAAATACATGTGGTACCAAAAAAAAGAAAGTGTTCACAAGCACTATAAAAAAAATAAGTACCAAAAAATACATGTGGTACCAAAAAAAAAAAGAGAAAGAAGGATGATATACAGGAGCTCAGTCAAAAATGGTCTCCAGCCAAGAGTTCAGCTCCCCAAGCAAACTTTTAGCCTCAGCCGTCAAGGATTCCAAGGCACGCTTCTTCAGGAACTTGCCATGAGATGCTGGAGTGGGCTGTACCCCTTCTCTCACACCAGGAAGCTTACCTCGAGCAGCTTGCCATTGTTCATCCTCATCAGACTTCCTTTTGAGAACCCGTTCGGCATCTGCAACCTGGTGAATCAGGGCACTCTCCCTGTCGCGAGCTTCTATTATGGCAGTCCACTTGGCAGCGACTTGTGCCTGCAAATGCTCAAGACGTTTCCTGGCCTCATCGACCTCCCTGTCAAGGATGTTGAGGTCATGTGTCAGCCTGATGATGGCTATCTCTTCTAAGTTCCTCTTTCGGACTGCCAGCTTCCTGCTTTCTGTAGCCTCATCCAGGTCAGACTTAGCCTTATCAGCAGGGTCCAGGAACATCTCCTTGAAGAACTGGTCATCAGCCAAACTCACGGTCTCAAACCACTTGTCACCCAGTGCAATGATCCTATCAACGATCGCCCTGGCACCTGTGACATCCAGACCAGCCTCTTCAGCATCACTGAGAATCTCCTGCACATGCTGGATCATGCCAAATCCGACTTCCAAGTGCCCAGAAAAGAGAGTCTCAATCCAAGAGCTCACAACTCGCACCACCACCTTCTTCGCAAAAAGAAGAGATGGCCCAGCTGAGGATTCGCCCAACTCTGTTGGTCGGCTACTCATGTCATCATCTGTTGAAAGAGTAACAAAAGAACTCTTTCCAGCTGAAGCTGCTCCTGCTCAGGAAGGAATCTCAGCGCGAGGAATCTCCTCAATATTGTCAGAGCTGGTCCCAGGAATCTCTACCTCTGGATCAACCTCTGGCGTCTCTTGCTCTGGAAGCGACGGATCCTCCTCTGCCACTTCAAAACCTGCAAAGGAAACACAAAAAGGTATGAATATGACCCTGTTTGAAAATCATTATCAGAGTTATAACTACAAAATACCTTCTTCGACGACTGGCGGAACACTTTCTTCCTCCATGAACTCATCGAAAGCATCATCAACATTTGCGTCCATCGATGGTTCAAAGTCATCAGAACCCTGTGGCAAGTCAGCTGGCAACAAAAAAATGTGTTAGCAAGCCGAGTCACAAACAAAAAAAAAAAGAGCAAAAGAAGTCGTACCAATTGGAGATTCTGGATTTACTCCAGAGCCCGTCGGTTCTTCTTCAGGTGCCTCGACAGGATCCATCACCACCTCATCGGTTGGGACCTCAGGCATCACCAAGTCTTCCTCTGCTAAAAAAAAGAAGAAGAAAAGCAGAAACAAGAAGCAAATCATAACATGGAAAAAATCCCATGAAAAGAAATGGAAAGAGAAAAAGGAAGAATCATACCTTCACCGACGGTCTCTTCTTCTCGGCTTCTCTTCTCTGGAGGCTCGTCAGCATCCACTGGCACATCCTCATTGATAGTAAGAGGAACTTCCAAGTTAGGAGGGTCCTCATGCTGCCCCTTGCTACTATGATGACTCCTCCTCCTCTTACTTCTGCGGGCTCGCTTCTTAGAAGAACCTACCCCGCTGTCAGAGTCAGGTTTCCCACTTGACTCATCACTGGATGGTCTGCTCTTGCCAGTAGACTCCACGGAAGCTTGCCTCTGTGCCGCTTGCATCCAAGCGCCAAGTTCGGCTTCCTCCTGTTCTAGCTGCTCCAAAGCCTCGTCAGGTATTTCTCGAACAGCCTCAGAACCGATGACGCCCTGGTCACCGAGAAAGCCTATCTTGTGCTTCTCTCCAGAAAGGAAGGCCCAAACTTCCTCTCGCCGGATGCCATCCGACTTTCCAAGGCCCTTTCCAGATGCCAGCTTCACATCAAGCTCCTTCCTGGAAAGTCCCCGATATGCCGAGAAGCTCTCCGCGAACCACTTCGCAAAGCCGGCAGTCCGGGAAGTCAGCAACACAGGATAAGAAATCATGGCTGTAGTGTCTTCAGCACTATAAAAAGCCTATGCATTTCTCCCGTCCTGTAAGCCTCCAAAGCGCTTCACCATACTTGAAGGCGCTCCAACAACGCCTTGAGAAAAGCCAAGCTGCAAAGCAAAGCGAGAGGGTACATACGGCTGGATGTCGACGAAAAGATGTCTGCGGTACACCATCGTGCCGACACGTATGCTGAAAAGCCACTCTCTCTCTGCATTTGTCAAGGAATAATGCCTTCCCGACCCCGCCCTGGTAGAGTCTCGGGAGGCACCAAAATCAAAAGCCTTCTTCCGCAACTCCGGAGAAAGCTTTACTGAAGATTGCCCCATCTCGACGTCCCTGAACCGTCGAATCCTCATGCGGGCAAACAAAAGTGATTCGGACACGGCTTTGCCCTTAGCCAGTCGAATCATCAGAGGATCATCATCCTGTGCAGCACCCAGCCGATGGAAGCCAGGACAGTGGTATACATACCACGAATAAAAGATATGGGCTGAAAATACCCTATTCATGGGAAGCCCAAGCCGAACTAGAAAAGCAGCAGCCTGCAGTTCGGTACACAGGTAGGAGTAAAGAGCTGGCACCAAAGCAACCTGCTCTCCAAACGCCATCTGACAAGCCGGGAAAATACAATGCGGCCTGATGTGCGTTCCATCTCCTCCAGCAAATACAGCCTCACCAAGCCAATAAGTGAGGTAAACAGCGAGATCTCTCCGCAGTGCAATGTCAAGACATATGGCGTTTGTGCTTGCACAGAAATCTCTCAACTCTTCTTGCATGGCCAAGATCTTCTTTGAACTTGGATCCTGAGCTCCAGCTTCCTGGGTCATGCTATCAGAAGGCTCCCTACTATCAAAAAAGTTGGGGAATGAAGAGCAAAAACTCTTCCAACTGCTGGATCTAACTTTCGAACCCCCCTTCTCCTTCAAAAAATCATAGAAGGCGACGAGCTGAAAGTATAGAAGCCTGAACTCCTCAGACTACCCCTCGAGGATGCTGTCAATCGGCATAAACTCCTCATAGAGTTTGCCGAGGATGGGCAATCCGGTAATAGCGCTCAGCTCCTTCAAAGAAAAACCAATCTCACCATTCGTCACAACGAAGGTATTGGTTTGTGGGAGAAATGACTCCAGCATAGCCATGAAGGCCTCGTCGGAAAAGATTACGGTCTCCCTAAAGGCGCGGACCGCATCAAAAATCCCGACTTCCTTCAAAACGGCGCCACCAATCAGCAGGACGCGATCAGTCCACGACTTCCACTCAGAGTCAGCATTGAAGCGGCCACGAAGTCGGAAAGGCTTGATCCAATTGCTGCCGTCACCGCTGAAAATACCAAGGCCCACCGGTCTCAAATCGACCGACGGATAATCAGAGCCCTGGTAGCCGCTGGATGGCATCAACAGGTCCATATCAACAGGCGACCTCTCCGTATATCCAGGAGAACCGCCAACAAAAACCCCGGTCTTGATTACATTTGTCCTTCTCACCCAACTTGGAGGATCTTCCCTCTTAGGGCACGTGGGGGCAAGGCTCAGAATCGAGACGGTGCGATCAAACATCGACCGGGTAGTAACAGTCTTCTTCTCACCATCTGCTGTGAAGGAAAACTGAAAAGATCTCCTCTGGTATGTAATGTCATCAGGGACTGCATCACCAAAGAAGAAGGTAGGCTTGGGCAAAATGCTCTGATCTTCCATCACCCATGGACGACTGCTTACCATGATCTTATAGAATTCCTCTCCCTTGAGAGTGATCAGTCGCTGCCTCATCTCATCTCTGTTGAGGGAGTCGCACTCTTCCAGATTTCTCTCAACATACTGGACCTTCTCGAAAGCCTGCTGAACGGCCGGATTAGAGGATCTAGAAGATCGACGAGGTACGCTTGTAGCAGGCTCTTTACCCTTGTTCGCTCTGGAGGAACCACCTGAAAAGGATGGAAAAGAAAAAGATCAAACATCAAAATGACAGAATCTCGCTAAAAAAAATCTGGCGAAATTTTGACATGATGACGGGGCAATTCCGAAGAAAAGGAACTATCCCGAAAGAAATAGAAAGCTTGAAGATGGGCTCAACATCGCTGCGAGCTCCGAAACTCCAAACTTTCGAAACCTAAAAGTCTCCGCAAAATCAGGAAGGGCTCAACATCACTGCGAGCTCCAAGTTCCCAAATTTGCAAAAACTTTCAGGTATGCAATCACATCATGCTACAAATTTAATTTACAAATTAAAGGCATGCATGAACATCTAGATTTGCGGAAAAAAATGCATTATCATGATGAACAAAAAAAAAAAAGAAAAGAAACTTTCTCTAAAAAAAAGGGAGGAGAAAGAAAACAAAAAAGAAACGAAACTCTCTCAAAAAAAAAAAAAAGAGGAGGGAAAGAAAAAAAAAAGAAAAAGAAAAAAAAAACGGGCTGGCCCACAGGCCGTGGCCCACAGGCCACGTGGCCGGACGGCCAGATCCGTACGGATCTGTCCGTACGGCCCACAAAAAAAAAAAAAAAAACAAACATGAAAAAAAAAAAAAGGAAAGAAAGCAAAAAAAAAAAAAAACGTGTAAAAAAAAAAGGGGAGGCAATCACGTGAAAAAAAAAAAAAAGAAAAGAAAGAAACAAAAAAAAAAAAGAAGAAGAAAGAACTTTTTTTTTCCTACAATGGAGTTTTCTTGAAAAAGAAGAACTTACTTTAAGCCATTGATGGAGAAGAAGAAGAAAACTCTTGAAGATCTTGAAGAAGAAAAGCTCTTGGTCTTGAAGCCCTCTTGAGATTATTGCAAAAGAAAGTAATAAGAGCAAGAGATCCAACCTTCTCTTTGCTTTTATAGAGGAGAGCAAACCAAAGAAGGAAAGAAGAAAGAGGTAAGTGTTACTAATTAGTAACCTTACCAAAAGAAAGAGATTAGAAAGATTCTTTCCCAAAAGAAAGATATCTTGAGGGATTCTCTCCCAAAAAGAAATCAATGAGAGATTTTCTCCCAAAAATCAATCTATGACGGATTCTTTCCCAAAAGAAAGATATCTTGAGATATCCTATCCCAAAATAAAGGGATCTTGAGAGATTTTCTCCCAAAAATCAATCTATGACGGATTCTTTCCCAAAAGAAAGATATCTTGAGATATTCTATCCCAAAAATAAAGGGATCATGAGAGAATTCTCTCCAAGTAAAGATATTCTTGGATATTCTCTATTCAAATGAGATATTTTTGGGTATTCTTTACAAAAATGACACCATATGAGATCTAAGCTATTTCAAAAGCTTAAGGTCCCATGGGTTAGCCCATATGAGCCAGGTTTGACCACCTAGGCACAAAAAAAAAAAAAAAAAAAAAAAGAAAATTTTTTTGGGCTTTTAGTCAAAGAGAAATCCCTCTTACCAAGAGCATACAAAAATGGTTCCATGCCTCTTTTGAGTTGATTGGATCATACAAAAGAAAATTCCAAGCCCCATGAGCTTCCAAAAATCAAACCATCCAGCCTCATCTACCAATTGAGCCAAATTCTTGAAATTGACATTCCACAAAAATTAAACCAAATCCTGGTCCCCTAACTTGCCACATACAGCCTGTTAGGTCACAAGACCAAAACCAAAAACCAAAACATGATCCCCTAACTTGCCACATACAGCCTGTTAGGTCACAAGATCAAAACCAAAATTGATCCCCCAACATTCCACATACAGCTTGTTGGGTCACACGATCAAAACCAAACCTGACCCCCTAACCTGCCTATATATAGCCTGTTAGGTCACAAGGTCAAAACCCAAATCCACATCCCTGATGTCATCTTCAAAACTTTGCCTCGAGATGGTACGTGATCCCTTTCACTACCATAAAATTCCCCTGGAAGCTCAAAAGGCTACAAATACCAAAAAGAAAGATTGCTCAAAGACTCTTGGTCAAGTCACAGGCTCTCCTTCGAAAATCTCTTCGAGGCACATCGACTACAAAAGTTAAGCAACTCGCCGCTGTACCTCGAGGGGGCATTTGTTGACACCAAAAATGTCACTTTGCCTTTTCAAGATCCAAAGAGCTACATGAAGTCGCAACCTGCCATAAATAGGCAATGCTGCTTCCAAAAATCAAATCTTGTCAGAATCAAACAAAAACTGCAAGATTCTTCCAGACAGCCAAAAGAGGAGTACACAAGAAGTTTCGGGCCATTTTAAAATCATTTGGCCTAACTTCGCTTCTCCGACAGCCGAAAAGGAGCCCTCGGCGACAAAAGCTCTCCGGGACCATGATTTCCAAGATAGAACCTATGGATCATCTTAAAATGACTCCAATAGGTTCCCTGTCAAATTTCAAGTCAATCGGACATCGGTTGACCACACATCAAACCGCGACATCTTCATCGCGACAAAAAGCAAGTCTGCAGGTGATAGGACCCCAAACGGCTTCGAAACTCAAACAAAAGCCTATGGTTGGTCTTATTTATTGCTCAAGAGGCTTCACACCAAATTTCAGGTCATTCCGACATCGTTTGGCCCAGTTTCAGCTTCTGACGGAAAATCGGCAACTCTGCGCGACAAAGTCTTCGGCTTTCTCAGGAAATTGGAAACTTTGCAAAATAAAATGCAAGGATTCTCATCAGGTTTCCTACAAAGGAATCAGGCCAATAAATGGTCAAAATGTCAAGGAAAAGTACAGAAGAAAAAAGAATCAGAAAAAAGCAAAAACGGACGCAAAACGGGACACGAAAGGGGGAAAACCCCCCCAGGGTCGCAGACCCCTGCGACCCTGGGCCAGGGTCGCAGGCCCCTGCGACCCTGGGCCAGGGTCGCCTGCGACCATGGACCCCGGGGTCGCCGGGAAAGCCCCGGAAACCCCGGTTTTCGCCGTTTTTTTCGCGATTCGAGGAGCCCAGCCCCTGGTACTTTCCAAAATTCATGCTTTTGAGACACCAAGTCCTCTGACATCCGTCCAAAACACGGGTAAATCATCAAGAGTATCGAAGACAATATTGATCGCCACCCGGTCAACCAAAAAAAAGTGTGCTTTCTACCCGACCGATCGAGAAATCGACAAGACAGATGGCACCGACCCGCTGTTGGCAACAAACACCTGAAATTACATGATCATCTGATGTCGATCTACATGAAGATCCATCGATGATCATCAACAGAAGAATCTCAAAAGACGTGGCACGGCCCGCGACTCTTCAGCTGCTCGGCGACCACTTAATGCGATTAATTGACTAGCTTTATTACAGTCATTAATCCATTTCTTTGGACGGCCCAATCAGAAGCAAGCATTCGGGAGTTACAAGTCAAGAAATTCATGGCATTTAACCCATGAAACTCCTCCCATCATGGCGATTAAAGGCGATTAAATGCCCTCAATCTCCTCCGGCCAATCAGAAGCCAAGAAAAAGGAGTTACAAAATAAACAATTCAATTTTGTAACTCCTCCCATTATGCGGCTTAATGACAATAAAAGCCCATAAACCCACCTAAAAGGCTACCGAAAAGCCTATAAATAGGAGGGCTCTCCAAGAAGAAAGGACATCAGAGAGCATCAGAAAAATCAGAGAAAAAAGCACAAGCACACAGACAGAAATCCAGAGAAAGGAAAAAGAGAGAAAACTCTGCGGAAGTTCTACACCGGCCACCACAACAAGGTGACAAAAGTCCCTTGGGGGGTACCCCCCCCCCCAAGGTCCTTGCCTTCTCCTCCTGCCTCCAATGGCTTAGATATGGCTTTTCAGCCCGTCTACTCGGCTTTTTATTGGACATAGGACCTCCTTTTGGTCTTTGTCCTCTAAAAACCCGAGGTTATAGCCAAGCCAAGCGAATCAAATAGCATCCTCTGTTCTCATCTGCATGGATGATGGCGAAGCCCACATATGGCTTGCGACCGTCAATCTAAACGAGTCCTCCACAATCTCCTGAGAAGTTAGATCCTCCTTTTCTTGCTTTTCATTGTAGTTTGTATTTTTTTAAAAGAGACAAAAAAATCACAATTCTTGTCTTTCATTATTGATAAGGATTGTAAATCGGCTATAAACGCCAAAATCGACTATAAACGCCAAAAATCGGCTATAAACGCCAAAATCGGCTATAAATGCCAAAAAAATCGCCTTTCACGGCAAATCAAGAAAATGTCTCTTTTCTTAAATATATGTGCAATGGAAAACTTGAAAGAAGTTGATTTCCTTTTTACTTGCGAAGGTTGATCTCCGGATCACCACTTGCAATTCCAAGTAAAAATAGAAAATCTGGCACACCCACAAAAAAAGAAATGTTGATGCACGCCCTTGCCCCCCGGTTACGAAAGGGTCGGAACCAAACGGACTCCCACGTCCGCCGACCTCGGTAGAACCAAGCAGGAGCGCGGTCCATCACACTCTCTCCATAATTCAACCATCATTCAGCTGAAAAAAAAAATAGAAATGATATTAGAGTCAATAAAATAATAATAAGTCCTTGAATAATATATAAATGACATTACAAATTTACAATCAATACCGGGATTGGTCTGTGTGATAGATCTAGCATAAAAGTATGTAAATCAATCATTTACATGCCACACAATGATCATGAATCATTAAAAGAACATATTTATGATGAAATCCCCAAAAAATGATATATTATAATTCAAAAATTATAAAATCCGAAAATAAATTAAATAAAATAAAAATCTAAGTGATGTTTATGACAATGAGTAGATGTAGATCTATCATCTACACACTATTAATAAGCATTTAGTATCATAAATACTCTAACAATTAACAACAATTATTTTTAGAAAAAATAAAGATTTAATAAAATCATTTTTAAAATCCTAAATATGTGAATCTAGCATAAAAGTATGTAAATTAATCATTTAAACATCATACAATGATCATGAATCATTAAAAGAACATATTTATGATGAAATTCTAAAAAAATGATATATTATAATTCAAATATTAGAAAATTTGAAAATAAAATAATTAAAATAAAAATCTAAATCATGTTTATGACAATGAGTAGATGTAGATCTATCATCTACACACCATTAATAAGTATTTAGTATCATAAATACTCTAACAATTAACAACAATTATTTTTAAAAAAAATAAAGATTTAATAAAATCATTTTCAAAATCCTAAATATGTAGATCTAGCATAAAAGTATGTAGATCAATCATTTACATACCATACAATGATCATGAATCATTAAAAGAATATATTTGTGATGAAATTTCAAAAAAATGATATATTTTTATTCAAATATTAAAAAATTAAAATTTTTTTTTTAAAAAAAAATACAAAATCATGTGTATGAGTAGATCTAGCAAGAAAGTATATAGATCTAACTTAGTCTAAGTGAAGAACACAACACAACTGACATTCTCATGATTTCTAATTTTTCATGCTTCATCTAAAAAAAAAAAAACACATAAATACATAATACCATGCTTTAAGTTGATTTTCTCTTACCTTAATAATATTTTCTTGAAGAAAATATGCAAGATGGGTGTGTGAATGTGTGGCTGCTGCTCTTAGGAGTTTGGATATGAGAGGAGAGGGGAAGAAGATGAAAAATGGGAAAAAAATAGGGTTTTTGGGCTTTTAATGGATCTCGGCCGATATTTTGAAAATATCGGCCGAGATATTGCCACGGCCGATATGAACCTCATATCGGCCGATATATCGCGATAAATTGGCGATATTTTGACCCGTATCGCCGATACCGATATCTCAGCGAGATATCGGTTCGGTTTCGGCCGATTTTTTGTACCATTGAGTAAACCCTTCATTTTTTCATTTTAGGTATAATACCCAAATCGAAACGAAAATAAAAATACAAACACAGGAGGCACAGACGCACGACACGGCCCAGCACTAACCAGGCCCGTGCCATGCCGAGGTAATGGGTCTATCGTGCCCGCACGGCTGGTGGCACGGGAGGACTAGCATGAAGCACGGCCTGGCCTGTTTGACATCTCTAAGGATCTATTTGGATAGGCAAAAAATAGAGTAGAGTGAAGTTAAATAGGCCATAACAGTCTAAAATTTCAACTCTACCCCGTTTGGATGAGTTTGGCCCGATAGATGAAGTAATGTTGTAAGCCACATGTACCCCATTTTACTTCAACTCTAAATACTTCCATTTCTTTGAGTAAAAGTGGATTCTACTCCAAACAACCACGAGCTCCCTTACAAAAAAAAAAAAAAAACACTCTTCATATTAAGAGAGAAAATAAAAATGCTACTCTCACCTTTTGATTCCACTACACCCTTGCTTTCGTTCTCTCTTATTAGGACCATTTACTTCACTTCACCGGTAAAGTAAATTTACGATTTACTGTGTTTATTGTGATTTGATATTATTTCATCAAATTGTTATTCACACATGTCCATCCATCATTTTGCGAACTAACCCGTGACCCACCAACAAGTAAAAGAATGGAAAAAATGCTAAAAAATCGGCTTGCAAGATTTCCGCCGTATGCATCCGCGGTAAAGCAGCATTTTCCAGATTTCCTCCTCTCAGAGAGGAGGAAAAGTGGAAAATGCCAGTTTTCCGCCCATGGCAGCAGCGGTAAAGCTGCATTTTCCGGATTCCCTCCTCTTAGAGAGGAGGAAAAGTGGAAAATGCGAGTTCTCCGCCCACGGCAGCAGCGGTAAAGCTGCGTGAGTGTCCAAATAAAGCCGCAACAACTTTTCATTTCCAATTAACATAAAATAGAATGAAAGAATCAATAGTTGCGTTTTTTCTTGTTGCCCGTATCTAGTGAACTCACATATGATATGAATAGAGAGAAAAAATCACACAAGCTTACTTTGGCAATTGACACATGGTGAATTGAATTTCTACTCTTTTTAATACATATACTTCCCTAGAAATAAAAGTAGGAATATATAAGGGGTCTTCAAATAACATCCCCATAATTAAAGAATAAAATCCAAGATATCACTCTATTAAAGCAATTTGCCCCTGCGATCTACAACTCCATCCTTAAATCTTTCATCACTCGTAGTCTTTAATGATCATCGGTTTGATTCGCTTCATAATAAATTCTTAAAAATTCAAATCCAATTTAGAACCGAGACACGGAGGGGAGAGAGACTTCGATGAGCGACGGAGCCGGAGCTGATCTATCGCCAATTTGGTATTTTTGGGAAGGGGGAGAGAGAGTGAGAGAGAGAGAGATTTCATGGGCTTTGTTCCTTGGGGGCGGAGCAAGCCAGTCCAATAGGCCTACTGGGCTTTTCAGATTTAACGGGGGGCTGAAGCCCCCATACACTAATATGTAGGTCCGCCCCTGAGGGCACGATTGTAGGGTTGCAAAAGGAACGGTTCCGGATCGGAACCATAGTGGACCCGAACCCGTTTCTAAATAACGGTTCCGGTTCCGGATCCGGTTTAGACTCGGAGCCTGTTTAGTTGGTTCCAGACCCGGCTCCGATAGGTAAACCCGGATCCGGGTCCACCTAAAGGACTGGAATCTAGTTCCAAAATCGATTCTAATTTATGTTTATTCTTCATTTTTCTAAAAATAAGTACATCATTCATCTTATAACAGTGCGTCAAGTCTACTTACTACCTCTAATATTGTACATAAAAATGTCAAAATAAAGTTGATTTAGAGGTGCAATTTGCAACATCAAATGCTCATATGCCGGTTCCCGGGTTCACAGGTCGGAACCTATATGGACCCGGACCCGTTTATCAATCGAAACCTAAATTAGGTTCCTGACCCGGACCCGTTTATCAATCGAAACCTAAATTAGGTTCCGGACAAAGACCCGTTTATGAATCGGACCCGAGACCTGACATACTACCTAAAGTTACAAGAGTTTCTCCTAAAAATCATATATTTTTTAATATCCTTCTCTACCTAGACCCGGACCTGGATCCGGACCCGTCCCATATATGGTTCTGGTTCCGGTTCCGGAGCCAAGAAACCGGTTCCGAAATGGTTTCCGCTTAGGATCCAGCTCCACTTTCTCCTTAACGGTTCCGGTTCCGGGTCCACCATGCAGTCGGACCGGATCTGACCCGTTTACAATCCTAGTACTAGGCCAGCTCAGCTGCTCTGATCATATAACCTTCTACGAGAGGTCATGGGTTTGAGTACCCACATTATTGCGCCCTCCCTCCCTCATAAATTAATGAATATATATTTGGGCCGAACGGTGATTCCGGCTCTCAGGCACTAGGTGCAAATAAAAAAGAAGCCTGGGCACGAACCATCTATTAATAACTAAACCCCAAGCCCAAACCCCGATCCCCGAGCTCCCTTACAAAAAAAAAAAAAAACACTCTTCATATTAAGAGAGAAAATAAAAATGCTACTCTCACCTTTTGATTCCACTACACCCTTGCTTTCGTTCTCTCTTATTAGGACCATTTACTTCACTTCACCGGTAAAGTAAATTTACGATTTACTGTGTTTATTGTGATTTGATATTATTTCATCAAATTGTTATTCACACATGTCCATCCATCATTTTGCGAACTAACCCGTGACCCACCAACAAGTAAAATAATGGAAAAAAGGCTAAAAAATCGGCTTGCAAGATTTCCGCCGTATGCATCCGCGGTAAAGCAGCATTTTCCGGATTTCCTCCTCTCAGAGAGGAGGAAAAGTGGAAAATGCCAGTTTTCCGCCCATGGCAGCAGCGGTAAAGCTGCATTTTCCGGATTTCCTCCTCTCAGAGAGGAGGAAAAGTGGAAAATGCGAGTTCTCCGCCCACGGCAGCAGCGGTAAAGCTGCGTGAGGAAGTCCAAATAAAGCCGCAACACCTTTTCATTTCCAATTAACATAAAATAGAATGAAAGAATCAATAGTTGCGTTTTTTCTTGTTGCCCGTATCTAGTGAACTCACATATGATATGAATAGAGAGAAAAAATCACACAAGCTTACTTTGGCAATTGACACATGGTGAATTGAATTTCTACTCTTTTTAATACATATACTTCCCTAGAAATAAAAGTAGGAATATATAAGGGGTCTTCAAATAACATCCCCATAATTAAAGAATAAAATCCAAGATATCACTCTATTAAAGCAATTTGCCCCTGCGATCTACAACTCCATCCTTAAATCTTTCATCACTCGTAGTCTTTAATGATCATCGGTTTGATTCGCTTCATAATAAATTCTTAAAAATTCAAATCCAATTTAGAACCGAGACACGGAGGGGAGAGAGACTTCGATGAGCGACGGAGCCGGAGCTGATCTATCGCCAATTTGGTATTTTTGGGGAGGGGGAGAGAGAGTGAGAGAGAGAGAGAGATTTCATGGGCTTTGTTCCTTGGGGGCGGAGCAAGCCAGTCCAATAGGCCTACTGGGCTTTTCAGATTTAACGGGGGGCTGAAGCCCCCATACACTAATATGTAGGTCCGCCCCTGAGGGCACGATTGTAGGGTTGCAAAAGGAACGGTTCCGGATCGGAACCATAGTGGACCCGAACCCGTTTCTAAATAACGGTTCCGGTTCCGGATCCGGTTTAGACTCGGAGCCTGTTTAGTTGGTTCCAGACCCGGCTCCGATAGGTAAACCCGGATCCGGGTCCACCTAAAGGACTGGAATCTAGTTCCAAAATCGATTCTAATTTATGTTTATTCTTCATTTTTCTAAAAATAAGTACATCATTCATCTTATAACAGTGCGTCAAGTCTACTTACTACCTCTAATATTGTACATAAAAATGTCAAAATAAAGTTGATTTAGAGGTGCAATTTGCAACATCAAATGCTCATATGCCGGTTCCCGGGTTCACAGGTCGGAACCTATATGGACCCGGACCCGTTTATCAATCGAAACCTAAATTAGGTTCCTGACCCGGACCCGTTTATCAATCGAAACCTAAATTAGGTTCCGGACAAAGACCCGTTTATGAATCGGACCCGAGACCTGACATACTACCTAAAGTTACAAGAGTTTCTCCTAAAAATCATATATTTTTTAATATCCTTCTCTACCTAGACCCGGACCTGGATCCGGACCCGTCCCATATATGGTTCTGGTTCCGGTTCCGGAGCCAAGAAACCGGTTCCGAAACGGTTTCCGCTTAGGATCCAGCTCCACTTTCTCCTTAACGGTTCCGGTTCCGGGTCCACCATGCAGTCGGACCGGATCTGACCCGTTTACAATCCTAGTACTAGGCCAGCTCAGCTGCTCTGATCATATAACCTTCTACGAGAGGTCATGGGTTTGAGTACCCACATTATTGCGCCCTCCCTCCCTCATAAATTAATGAATATATATTTATATATATATATTTGGGCCGAACGGTGATTCCGGCTCTCAGGCACTAGGTGCAAATAAAAAAGAAGCCTGGGCACGAACCATCTATTAATAACTAAACCCCAAGCCCAAAACCCGATCCACGAGCTCCCTTACAAAAAAAAAAAAACACTCTTCATATTAAGAGAGAAAATAAAAATGCTACTCTCACCTTTTGATTCCACTACACCCTTGCTTTCGTTCTCTCTTATTAGGACCATTTACTTCACTTCACCGGTAAAGTAAATTTACGATTTACTGTGTTTATTGTGATTTGATATTATTTCATCAAATTGTTATTCACACATGTCCATCCATCATTTTGCGAACTAACCCGTGACCCACCAACAAGTAAAAGAATGGAAAAAAGGCTAAAAAATCGGCTTGCAAGATTTCCGCCGTATGCATCCGCGGTAAAGCAGCATTTTCCGGATTTCCTCCTCTCAGAGAGGAGGAAAAGTGGAAAATGCCAGTTTTCCGCCCATGGCAGCAGCGGTAAAGCTGCATTTTCCGGATTTCCTCCTCTCAGAGAGGAGGAAAAGTGGAAAATGCGAGTTCTCCGCCCACGGCAGCAGCGGTAAAGCTGCGTGAGTGTCCAAATAAAGCCGCAACACCTTTTCATTTCCAATTAACATAAAATAGAATGAAAGAATCAATAGTTGCGTTTTTTCTTGTTGCCCGTATCTAGTGAACTCACATATGATATGAATAGAGAGAAAAAATCACACAAGCTTACTTTGGCAATTGACACATGGTGAATTGAATTTCTACTCTTTTTAATACATATACTTCCCTAGAAATAAAAGTAGGAATATATAAGGGGTCTTCAAATAACATCCCCATAATTAAAGAATAAAATCCAAGATATCACTCTATTAAAGCAATTTGCCCCTGCGATCTACAACTCCATCCTTAAATCTTTCATCACTCGTAGTCTTTAATGATCATCGGTTTGATTCGCTTCATAATAAATTCTTAAAAATTCAAATCCAATTTAGAACCGAGACACGGAGGGGAGAGAGACTTCGATGAGCGACGGAGCCGGAGCTGATCTATCGCCAATTTGGTATTTTTGGGGAGGGGGAGAGAGAGTGAGAGAGAGAGAGAGATTTCATGGGCTTTGTTCCTTGGGGGCGGAGCAAGCCAGTCCAATAGGCCTACTGGGCTTTTCAGATTTAACGGGGGGCTGAAGCCCCCATACACTAATATGTAGGTCCGCCCCTGAGGGCACGATTGTAGGGTTGCAAAAGGAACGGTTCCGGATCGGAACCATAGTGGACCCGAACCCGTTTCTAAATAACGGTTCCGGTTCCGGATCCGGTTTAGACTCGGAGCCTGTTTAGTTGGTTCCAGACCCGGCTCCGATAGGTAAACCCGGATCCGGGTCCACCTAAAGGACTGGAATCTAGTTCCAAAATCGATTCTAATTTATGTTTATTCTTCATTTTTCTAAAAATAAGTACATCATTCATCTTATAACAGTGCGTCAAGTCTACTTACTACCTCTAATATTGTACATAAAAATGTCAAAATAAAGTTGATTTAGAGGTGCAATTTGCAACATCAAATGCTCATATGCCGGTTCCCGGGTTCACAGGTCGGAACCTATATGGACCCGGACCCGTTTATCAATCGAAACCTAAATTAGGTTCCTGACCCGGACCCGTTTATCAATCGAAACCTAAATTAGGTTCCGGACAAAGACCCGTTTATGAATCGGACCCGAGACCTGACATACTACCTAAAGTTACAAGAGTTTCTCCTAAAAATCATATATTTTTTAATATCCTTCTCTACCTAGACCCGGACCTGGATCCGGACCCGTCCCATATATGGTTCTGGTTCCGGTTCCGGAGCCAAGAAACCGGTTCCGAAACGGTTTCCGCTTAGGATCCAGCTCCACTTTCTCCTTAACGGTTCCGGTTCCGGGTCCACCATGCAGTCGGACCGGATCTGACCCGTTTACAATCCTAGTACTAGGCCAGCTCAGCTGCTCTGATCATATAACCTTCTACGAGAGGTCATGGGTTTGAGTACCCACATTATTGCGCCCTCCCTCCCTCATAAATTAATGAATATATATTTATATATATATATTTGGGCCGAACGGTGATTCCGGCTCTCAGGCACTAGGTGCAAATAAAAAAGAAGCCTGGGCACGAACCATCTATTAATAACTAAACCCCAAGCCCAAAACCCGATCCACGAGCTCCCTTACAAAAAAAAAAAAAAACACTCTTCATATTAAGAGAGAAAATAAAAATGCTACTCTCACCTTTTGATTCCACTACACCCTTGCTTTCGTTCTCTCTTATTAGGACCATTTACTTCACTTCACCGGTAAAGTAAATTTACGATTTACTGTGTTTATTGTGATTTGATATTATTTCATCAAATTGTTATTCACACATGTCCATCCATCATTTTGCGAACTAACCCGTGACCCACCAACAAGTAAAAGAATGGAAAAAAGGCTAAAAAATCGGCTTGCAAGATTTCCGCCGTATGCATCCGCGGTAAAGCAGCATTTTCCGGATTTCCTCCTCTCAGAGAGGAGGAAAAGTGGAAAATGCCAGTTTTCCGCCCATGGCAGCAGCGGTAAAGCTGCATTTTTCGGATTTCCTCCTCTCAGAGAGGAGGAAAAGTGGAAAATGCGAGTTCTCCGCCCACAGCAGCAGCGGTAAAGCTGCGTGAGGAAGTCCAAATAAAGCCGCAACACCTTTTCATTTCCAATTAACATAAAATAGAATGAAAGAATCAATAGTTGCGTTTTTTCTTGTTGCCCGTATCTAGTGAACTCACATATGATATGAATAGAGAGAAAAAATCACACAAGCTTACTTTGGCAATTGACACATGGTGAATTGAATTTCTACTCTTTTTAATACATATACTTCCCTAGAAATAAAAGTAGGAATATATAAGGGGTCTTCAAATAACATCCCCATAATTAAAGAATAAAATCCAAGATATCACTCTATTAAAGCAATTTGCCCCTGCGATCTACAACTCCATCCTTAAATCTTTCATCACTCGTAGTCTTTAATGATCATCGGTTTGATTCGCTTCATAATAAATTCTTAAAAATTCAAATCCAATTTAGAACCGAGACACGGAGGGGAGAGAGACTTCGATGAGCGACGGAGCCGGAGCTGATCTATCGCCAATTTGGTATTTTTGGGGAGGGGGAGAGAGAGTGAGAGAGAGAGAGAGATTTCATGGGCTTTGTTCCTTGGGGGCGGAGCAAGCCAGTCCAATAGGCCTACTGGGCTTTTTAGATTTAACGGGGGGCTGAAGCCCCCATTGTTGACACCAAAAATGTCACTTTGCCTTTTCAAGATCCAAAGAGCTACATGAAGTCGCAACCTGCCATAAATAGGCAATGCTGCTTCCAAAAATAAATCTTGTCAGAATCAAACAAAAACTGCAAGATTCATCCAGACAGCCAAAAGAGGAGTACACAAGAAGTTTCAAGCCATTTCAAGATCATTTGGCCTAACTTCGCTTCTCCGACAGCCAATCAAGCCTCTCGGCGGTAAAGCTCTCCGGGACCATGATTTCCAAGACAGAACCTATGGATCATCTTAAAATGACTCCAATAGGTTCCCTGTCAAATTTCAAGTCAATCGGACATCGGTTGACCGCACATCAAACCGCGACATCTTCATCGCGACAAAAAGCAAGTCTGCAGGTGATAGGACCCCAAACGGCTTCGAAACTCAAACAAAAGCCTATGGTTGGTCTTATTTATTGCTCAGGAGGCTTCACACCAAATTTCAGGTCATTCCGACATCGTTTGACCCAGTTTCAGCTTTTGACAGAAAATCGGCAGCTCTGCGCGACAAAGTCTTCGGCTTTCTCAGGAAATTGGAAACTTTGCAAAATAAAATGCAAGGATTCTCATCAGGTTTCCTACAAAGAAATCAGGCCAATAAATGATCAAAATGTCAAAGAAAAGTACAGAAGAAAAAAGAATCAGAAAAAAGCAAAAACGGACGCAAAACGGGACCAGAAAGGGGGAAAACCCCCCCAGGGTCGCAGACCCCTGCGACCCTGGGCCAGGGTCGCCGGCGACCATGGACCCCGGGGTCGCCGGGAAAGCCCCGGAAACCCCGGTTTTCACCGTTTTTTTCGCGATTCGAGAAGCCCAGCCTCTGGTACTTTCCAAAATTCATGCTTTTGAGACACCAAGTCCTCTGATATCCGTCCAAAACACGGGTAAATCATCAAGAGTATCAAAGACAGTATTGATCGCCACCCGGTCAACCAAAAAAAAGTGTGCTTTCCACCCGACCGATCGAGAAATCGACAGGACAGATGGCACCGACCCGCTGTTGGCAACAAACACCTGAAATTACATGGTCATCTGATGTCGATCTACATGAAGATCCATCAATGATCATCAACAGAAGAATTCCAAAAGACGTGGCACGGCCCGCGACTCTTCAGCTGCTCGGCGACCACTTAATGCGATTAATTGACTAGCTTTATTACAGTCATTAATCCATTTCCTTGGACGGCCCAATCAGAAGCAAGCATTTGGGAGTTACAAGTCAAGAGATTCATGGCATTTAACCCATGAAACTCCTCCCATCATGGCGATTAAAGGCGATTAAATGCCCTCAATCTCCTCCGGCCAATCAGAAGCCAAGAAAAAGAGTTACAAAATAAACAAATCAATTTTGTAACTCCTCCCATTATGTGGCTTAATGACATTAAAAGCCCATAAGCTCTCCTAAATGGCTACCAAGAGCCTATAAATAGGAGAGCACTCCAAAGGAATCCAGATCAGAAAAAAGAGACAGACACACAGACAGAGAGAAGCACAGAAATCCAGAGAAAGGAAAAAGAGAGAAAACTCTGCAGAAGTTCTACACCGGCCACCGCAACAAGGTGACAAAAGTCCCTTGGGGGGCACCCCCCCCAAGGTCCTTGCCTTCTCCTCCTGCCTCCAATGGCTTAGATATGGCTTTTCAGCCCGTCTACTCGGTTTTTTATTGGACATAGGACCTTCCTTTGGTCTTTGTCTTCTAAAAACCCGAGGTTATAGCCAAGCCAAGCGAATCAAATAGCATCCTCTGTTCTCATCTGCATGGATGATGGCGAAGCCCACATATGGCTTGCGACCGTCAATCTAAACGAGTCCCCCACAATCTCCTGAGAAGTTAGATCCTCCTTTTCTTGCTTTTCATTGTAGTTTGTATTTTTTTAAAAGAGACAAAAATCACAATTCTTGTCTTTCATTATTGATAAGGATTGTAAATCGGCTATAAATGCCAAAATCGGCTATAAACGCCAAAAATCGGCTATAAATGCCAAAATCGGCTATAAATGCCAAAAAAAATCGCCTTTCACGGCAAATCAAGAAAAATGTCTCTTTTCTTAAATATATGTGCAATGGAAAACTTGAAAGAAGTTGATTTCCTTTTTACTTGCGAAGGTTGATCTCCGGATCACCACTTGCAATTCCAAGTAAAAATAGAAAATCTGGCACACCCACAAAAAAAGAAATGTTGATGCACGCCCCTGCCCCCCGGTTACGAAAGGGTCGGACCCGACGGACTCCCACGTCCGCCGACCTCGGTAGAACCAAGCAGGAGCGCGGTCCATCAAGCTGGCACACCCGGTGGGACTCGTTTATTTGAGAACACGATGCTAGAAATGAAATATTTGCATATCATATATTTTGCTCTATGCTTATATTTCTTTTCTTGATTCCTTGGCTACTTTATAAATTGGTGGCCTATGTTGAATTCTGCAAAAAAAATGAGATGAGATTTTTTGTTTGGAAATTTCTAATTCTTTGAATTTATTTCCATTCTTTCTCTTTTCAAAAAAAAAAAAATTTAAAAAAAAAAAACAAAAAAAAAATCAGATTTCTCAATTTGGATTCAAAATTGAGAAACCTTGATCCGTTCCTATCGTTCATCGCGCTTGCAGAAATGTTGAGCCTGTTCGACTAAGGTTTTGGGCCATGGTTTCTCTTCGATGAGTTCATTAAAAAATCAAAAAAAATATATATATATATATAAAAAAAAAAATTTTTTAGATTTCTCAATCTGGATTCAAAATTGAGAAACCTTGATCCGTTCCTATCGTTCATCGCGCTTGCAGAAATGTTGAGCCTGTTCGACTAAGGTTTTGGGCCATGGTTTCTCTTCGATGAGTTCATTAAAAAATAAAAAAAAAATATATATATATAAAAAAAAAAAATTTTTTTTAGATTTCTCAATTTGGATTCAAAATTGAGAAACCTTGATCTGTTCCTATCGTTCATCGCGCTTGCAGAAATGTTGAGCCTGTTCGACTAAGGTTTTGGGCCATGGTTTCTCTTCGATGAGTTCATTAAAAAATCAAAAAAAATATATATATATAAAAAAAAATTTTTTTTTAGATTTCTCAATTTGGATTCAAAATTGAGAAACCTTGATCTGTTCCTATCGTTCATCGCGCTTGCAGAAATGTTGAGCCTGTTCGACTAAGGTTTTGGGCCATGGTTTCTCTTCGATGAATTCATAAAAATAAAAATAAAATAAAAAATAAATATAAAAAAAAAAAAAAGACATAGACCACTAAGGTTAAACCAACTGTGTTCTTTGATCATGGTTGATTCAAAGAAAAGCCTTGTCCAGAGTGTGGAGACAGCTTGACTGTTCTAGGCAAGGGTCCTCCAAACGGGTTCATTAAGTAATCCTACCCTTACCTGGGGGCAATTCTATCAATCAAGATTTCATAAGACCGGGTTAGGAGGCCTATGTGTACTCTCTCGTCTTTTAAATAAAAAAAAAATAAAAAAAAATAAAAAAATAAAAATTTTAAAATAAAAAATAAAAAATAAAAAAATTCTTTCAAAAAAATCTTTAAAAAAAAAAAATAAAAAAAAAATAAAAAAAAAAGATTTTTTAAAAAAAAAAAAAAAAAAAAAAAATCTTCAAAAAAAAAAAAAAAAAAATCTTCAAAAAAAAAACTTCCGTCATTTTGGGTTTAGATTGGAGAAATCTTGGTCTTCTTCTTTCTGAGCACTGGCGCTCGCGGAAATCGCTGAGCCCGTGTTCAGATTGGAGTGCCTTTTGCTCTCTTTGATGAACCCGATATTGACCTTTCAAAAGAAAACTCGTCATTTTTAGATTCAGATCCGAGAAATCATGGTTCATTTCTTTCTGAGCACTGGCGCTCGCGGAAATCGCTGAGCCCGTGTTCAGATTGGAATACCATCTGCTCTCTTTGATGAATCCAATCTTGACCTTTCAAAACAGAGAATCTCATCTCATAGATGCGGTCTCAAAACATTTGTGTCTAGCGGTACTAGTACGCCCTTTCAGGGTCTACTGTATTGCGACCGGCACATTTGTAACTCCAACTTTATATTCTTCTTACCTCGAGCAAGCTCTGCTTCTCGATAAGTCGAATTTAAGTTCACAATTGCTTCTAGCAGTCACTGGGATGCCCATTCCGGGCTTACCACACCTGCGATCAGAACAATTGTACCCTCTATGGCATTTTGCCTTCCTCATATTGTTTGGGTCATCTACCTCGAGCAATTTGAAAAGACGAAACCATAGAACTTCCCATTTATGATCATTATATTCTTGTGATTACTAATGGATGTGGTCTTGTTTCAGAAATTTTCGAAAAACTAACAATGGCAGCTTCACTAACCATTACTTTCGACGAAAGCAAGCACCAACTCATGCTTCAACAGAAGCAAACCACGCGCACCTACAAGCGCCCCATCAGCTGCCGAAGTGTCAACTCCCTCGGCAACTCTGTGAACTCCGGGTCGACCTCGACTCCCCGGACTATCGTCTTCGGGACGTTGGGACCATTCCCACTTCCTGAGGAACAAGCTGCCCTCTCCAAGAACCTTGAGAGAACTTAAAGGGCTTCAAGGGAGATTAGCCTACATCAGACGGTTCATCTCCAATCTTTCGGGGAAATGCCGTCCATTCTCCCGGTTGATGAAAAAAGGTGTAAACTTTGTCTGGGATGCTGACTGTGAAGCTGCTTTCCAAGACATCAAGTCATACCTGACAAAACCTCCAGTGTTAGCTGCTCCTACCACTGGAAAACCATTCATCTTGTACACAAGAGCCCTTGATCACTCTCTGGGAGCTCTGCTTGCGCAAGAAAATGATCAAAGAAAAGAAGCTGCTCTATATTACCTCAGCCGCATGCTAGTAGGAGCAGAGCATCGCTACTCTCCAGTCGAAAAAGAATGTCTTGCAGTGATGTTCGCCGTACAAAAGCTGCGTCACTACTTGCTTTCCAACACAGTCTACCTGGTCTCGAGGGTCAACCTCTTGAAGGTCCTTGTCACAAAGGCAGGTTCTCTCAATGCTCGACTGGCAAAATGGTCCATCCTTCTGTCACAATTTGATATTAGGTATGTACCACAAAAAGCAATCAAAGGGCAAGCTCTAGCGGACTTCCTCGCAGAGCATCCATTGCCTAAAGATTCTCCACTCAGAGATGATCTCCCAGACGAACCAGTCTACAATGTGGAGACTTTCTCACAAAGTGCCTCCTGGGACATGTACTTTGACGGTGCAACCAGGACAAATGAAAAAAGACAGCTGATCTCGGGAGTTGGCATCCTCTTTGTTAGCCCCGACAAATACATGATTCCACACGCTTTCTCGCTACTGGAACCATGCACAAACAATGCAGCTGAATATCAAGCTCTGATCTTAGGATTGGAACTCGCCATCGAATCCGGTATCACCATGCTGGAAGTCTTTGGAGACTCTCAACTGATCGTCAACCAGATGAATCAGAAATTTGAAGTCAGGAAGCCAGATTTGTTGCCCTACTACAACAAGGCACAATCACTTCTGCAAAAGTTTGACATCTGTCACATCACCCACATTCGTAGAGGTGAAAACATACGTGCAGATGCCCTAGCCGGACTTGCCGCATCCATGGCAATCCAAGAAGGGGAAAACATGCAAGTCACAGTGTGCGAAAGAAGAATCCTTCCTCCTCTTAACACACACCAAGCAGTTGCTGAATGCCACCAAGTGGTCGGAAGTCGGATTTCAATCCTTCAAACTTCAATTGGCGACTGGAGGGACCCGTTCATTGATTACATTATGTTCGGAATCCTACCTGAAGATCCAAAAGAACGGGTAAGCATCCAAAGGCGAACCCCAAGCTTCCATTTGGATATTCCTTCAAAAATCCTTTACAGGAAATCCTTCAACGGAGTACTTCTACGCTGCTTGTCACAACAAGAGGCTGAAGAAACACTCAAAGAAGTTCATGCTGGTCTTTGTGGAGCTCATCAGGCTGGACCTAAGCTCTATGATCAGATAAAAAGGTTAGGATATTACTGGCCTACCATGGTAGCTGATGCAATGCAATTTGCTAAGCGCTGCCAACAATGCCAAGTTCATGGAGATTACATTCACATGCCTCCAGAATGGCTGCATCCTACAGCGATCTCATGGCCTTTCGAAGCCTGGGGTATGGACATCATAGGTCCTATTTCTCCCCCTTCAAGCAAAGGTCATCGCTTCATCTTCGCCGCTACGGATTATTTCTCCAAGTGGTCAGAAGCATTTGCGTTTAACGAAATGAAGACCTCATCAGTCCTTCAGTTCCTGCGCACCAACATCATTTGTCGTTTCGGCATACCCAAAAGATTCGTCCATGATAACGGACCACAGTTCCGGGATCATCGATTCTACAGGTTCTGCGACAAATACAAAATTCAAAGCTGTCCTTCGACTCCATATAATCCGGCAGCAAACGGGTTAGCAGAAGCTTTCAACAAGACACTCTGCAAAATCCTCAAAAAAATGGTCTCTAGTCACAAAAGAGACTGGAGCGACAAAATGTCTGAAGCTTTGTGGGCCTATCGAACCACCGTTCGAGGACCAACCCATAGCACACCATTCTCCTTGGTCTATGGATGCGAAGCTGTCGTGCCCTTGGAAGTACAAATTCCTTCCTTGAGGGTATCCCTGCAAAATGACATGACTCAAGAAAGCAATGTCAAATTGCGACTCCATGAGCTGGACAATCTCGATGAGAGACGGCTCGTAGCTCAACAAAGCATTGAACTTTACCAAGCACGTATGGCAGGATCTTTCGATAAAAAGGTCAGACAACGCGCCTACAAAAAGAATGACTTGGTTCTTGCGGTAAAAAGACCAATGGTCTTCGCTCACAAGTCCAAAGGCAAATTCGAGCCAAAATGGGAGGGACCCTACGTCATCGACAAAGTTTTCTCCAATGGCGCATACGCACTCCTAAACATGGAAGGTGACAGATGTATGCTGCCCATCAATGGCAAGTTCTTAAAGCGGTACTACCCTTGAAGACTTACCCAACTGGGTAAGAGCAATGCCTGTACGGCCAAAACCGGTTTCCAGGTACACGCTCGCTAAACCCACCCTTTTTAGAATTTTCATATCAAATGTTGAAATTTCTAGAAATCTAAAACAATGCTTACTTTCATCGTTTCATTGTTCAACAAAAAATCCAAGTTTAGGAACCTTTCCCTAACTTGACCAAAATTTTCAACCCTTGAACCCAAAATTCATGGTTTGAAACAAAATCCGGATTCAGGGATTTCCATCCTAGTCCACCCTGCCTTTTACTGCCCAAATGGTTTTAGGTCAAAATTTATGACCCTCGTGTCTTTAAACAAAAAAAAAATGGTTTTTCAAAAACCGCGAGGAAGCGACGCTTAGTCGATACTCGCACAAATCGGAAGCAAGCGAACCACGTTCGACACTTCCAAAATCGCAGGGAAACGACATTTCGTCGATACTTGCAAAATCCAAAACTGTGGAGACGCAACATTTCAGTTGATATCCACAACCCAAATTTCAAAGGTTCGAAAAAACCTAAAAAACTGTGGAGATGCAACATTTCAGTTGATATCCACAACCCAAATTTCAAAGGTTCGAAAAAACCTAAAAAAAAAAAAAAACTGTGGAGACGCAACATTTCAGTTGATATCCATAACCCAAAGGTTCGAGGAAAACCACAAAATTTCAAAATCGTGGGGAAACGACATCAAGTCAGTACCCGCAAAACCAAAATTTTTGAAAAAGCAAGGATGCGACATTCCATCGATACTTGCAACCCAAATCCGCGAGGATGCGACATTCCATCGATACTCGCAACCGAATGAGCAAGGATGCGAATTCCATCGATACTTGCAAGAACATTCAGCAGGGATGCGACTTTTTAGTCGATACTTGCATTTTTGAAAACCAAACCGGCTATAAATGCCACAAAACGGCTATAAATGCCACCAAAACAGGCTATAAATGCCACAAACAGGCTATAAATGCCACAAACCGGCTATCAATGCCACCAAAACAAAACCGGCTATCAATGCCACACAAACAAAAAACTTGGATTTCAAAAAAACCCGGCTATAGATGCCACAAAACAAACCGGCTATCAATGCCACCAAAATTGGCTATAGATGCCACAAACAAAAAAAAACTCGGCTATCAATGCCACAAGAAAAGCTGGCTCTCATGCCAAATTGGCTTCCATGCCACAAACAAAAAACCTGGCTTTCATGCCAAAACAATCATTTGACAAAAGATTTTCACAAAATGACAACCTTTTGATCAAATCCCATTTAGCAATTACTTTTATCACAAAAAGATTCAAGTAAGCGTAGGGATAACAAAAAAATCAATCCCATTTAGCAATTACTTTTATTACAAAAAGATTAAAGTGAGCGTAGGGATAACAAAAAAAAGAAAGTGTTCACAAGCACTACAAAAAAAAGAGTACCAAAAAAATACATGTGGTACCAAAAAAAAAAGAAGAGAATGTTCACAAGCACTGCAAAAAAAAAAAAAAAGAGAAGGATGGTTTCTGTATACAGGAGCTCAATCAAAGATGGTCTCCAGCCAAGAGTTCAACTCCCCAAGCAAACTCTTAGCCTCAGCTGTCAAGGATTCCAAGGCACGCTTCTTCAGGAACTTGCCATGAGATGCTGGAGTGGGCTGTACCCCTTCTCTCACACCAGGAAGCTTACCTCGAGCAGCTTGCCATTGTTTATCCTCATCAGACTTCCTTTTGAGAACCCGTTCGGCATCTGCAACCTGGTGAATCAGGACACTCTCCCTGTCGCGAGCTTCTATTATGGCAGTCCACTTGGCAGCGACTTGTGCCTGCAGAAGCTCAAGACGTTTCCTGGCCTCATCGACCTCCCTATCAAGGATGTTAAGGTCATGTGTCAGCTCGATGATGGTTACCTCTTCTCTATTCCTCTTTCGGACTGCCACCTTCCTGCTTTCTGTAGCCTCATCTAGGTCAGACTTAGCCTTATCAGCAGGGTCCAGGAACATCTCCTTGAAGAACTGGTCATCAGCCAAACTCACGGTCTCAAACCACTTGTCACCCAGTGCAATGATCCTATCAACGATCGCCCTGGCACCTGTGACATCCAGACCAGCCTCTTCAGCATCACTGAGAATCTCCTGCACATGCTGGATCATGCCAAATCCGACTTCTAAGTGCCCAGAAAGGAGAGTCTCAATCCAAGAGCGCACAACTCGCACCACCACCTTCTTCGCAAAAAGAAGAGATGGCCCAGCTGAGGATTCGCCCAACTCCGTTGGTCGGCTACTCATGTCATCATCTGTTGAAAGAGTAACAAAAGAACTCTTTCCAGCTGAAGCTGCTCCTGCTCGGGAAGGAATCTCAGCGCGAGGAATCTCCTCAATATTGTCAGAGCTGGTCCCAGGAATCTCTACCTCTGGATCAACCTCTGGCATCTCTTGCTCTGGAAGCAACGGATCCTCCTCTGCCACTTCAAAACCTGCAAAGGAAACACAAAAAGGTATGAATATGACCCTGTTTGAAAATCATTATCAGAGTTATAACTACAAAATACCTTCTTCGACGACTGGCGGAACACTTTCTTCCCCCATGAACTCATCGAAAGCATCATCAACATTTGCGTCCATCGATGGTTCAAAGTCATCAGAACCCTGTGGCAAGTCAGCTGGCAACAAAAAAATGTGTTAGCAAGCCAAGTCACAAACAAAAAAAAGAAAGCAAAAGAAGTCGTACCAATTGGAGATTCTGGATCTACTCCAGAGTCCCTCGGTTCTTCTTCAGGTGCCTCAACAGGATCCATCACCACCTCATCGGTTGGGACCTCAGGCATCACCAAGTCTTCCTCTGCTAAAAAAAAAAGGAAGAAAAGCAGAAACAAGAAGCAAATCATAACATGGAAAAAATCCCATGAAAAGAAATGGAAAGAGAAAAAGGAAGAATCATACCTTCACCGACGGTCTCTTCTTCTCGGCTTCTCTTCTCCGGAGGCTCGTCAGCATCCACTGGCATATCCTCATTAATAGTAAGAGGAACTTCCAAGTTAGGAGAGCCCTCATGTTGCCCCTTGCTACTATGATGACTCCTCCTCCTCTTACTTCTGCGGGCTCGCTTCTTAGAAGAACCTACCCCGCTGTCAGAGTCAGGTTTCCCACTTGACTCATCACTGGATGGTCTGCTCTTGCCAGTAGACTCCACGGAAGCTTGCCTCTGTGCCGCTGCATCCAAGCGCCAAGTTCAGCTTCCTCCTGTTCTAGCTGCTCCAAAGCCTCGTCAGGTATTTCTCGAACAGCTTCAGAACCGATGACGCCCTGGTCACCGAGAAAGCCTATCTTGTGCTTCTCTCCAGAAAGGAAGGACCAAACTTCCTCTCGCCGGATGCCATCCGACTTTCCAAGGCCCTTTCCAGATGCCAGCTTCACATCAAGCTCCTTCCTGGAAAGTCCCCGATATGCCGAGAAGCTCTCCGCGAACCACTTCGCAAAGCCGGCAGTCCGGGAAGTCAGCAACACAGGATAAGAAATCATGGCTGTAGTGTCTTCAGCACTATAGAAAGCCCATGCATTTCTCCCGTCCTGTAAGCCTCCAAAGCGCTTCACCATGCTTGAAGGCGCTCCAACAACGCCTTGAGAAAAGCCAAGCTGCAAAGCAAAGCGAGAGGGTACATACGGCTGGATATCGACGAAAAGATGCCTGCGGTACACCATCGTGCCGACACGTATGCTGAAAAGCCACTCTCTCTCTGCATTTGTCAATGAATAATGCCTTCCCGACCCCGCCCTGGTAGAGTCTCGGGAGGCACCAAAATCAAAAGCCTTCTTCCGCAACTCCGGAGAAAGCTTTACTGAAGATTGCCCCATCTCGACGTCCCTGAACCGTCGGATCCTCATGCGGGCAAACAAAAGTGATTCGGACACGGCTTTGCCCTTAGCCAGTCGAATCATTAGAGGATCATCATCCTGTGCAGCACCCAGCCGATGGAAGCCAGGACAGTGGTATACATACCACGAATAAAAGATATGGGCTGAAAATACCCTATTCATGGGAAGCCCAAGCCGAACTAGAAAAGCAGCAGCCTGCAGTTCGGTACACAGGTAGGAGTAAAGAGCATGGCACCAAAGCAAGCTGCTCTCCAAACGCCATCTGACAAGCCGGGAAAATACATGCGGCCTGATGTGCGTTCCATCTCCTCCAGCAAAAATAGCCTCACCAAGCCAATAAGTGAGGTAAACAGCGAGATCTCTCCTCAGTGCAATGTCAGGACATATGGCGTTTGTACTTGCACAGAAATCTCTTAACTCTTCTTGCATGGCCAAGATCTTCTTTGAACCTGGATCCTGAGCTCCAGCTTCCTGGGTCATGCTATCAGAAGGCTCCCTACTATCAAAGAAGTTGGGGAATGAAGAGCAAAAACTCTTCCAACTGCTGGATCTAACTTTCGAACCCCCCTTCTCCTTCAAAAAAATCATAGAAGGCGACGAGCTGAAAGTATAGAAGCCTGAACTCCTCAGACTGCCCCTCGAGGACGCTGTCAATCGGCATAAACTCCTCATAGAGTTTGCCGAGGATGGGCAATCCGGTAATAGCGCTCAGCTCCTTCAAAGAAAAAACCAATCTCACCATTCGTCACAACTGAAGGTATTGGGTTTTGGGAGGAATGACTCCAGCATAGCCATGAAGGCCTCGTCGGAAAAGATCACGGTCTCCCTAAAGCGCGGACCGCATCAAAAATCCCGGCTTCCTTCAAAACGGCGCCACCAATCAAGCAGGACGCGATCAGTCCACGACTTCCACTCGAGTCAGCAATTGAAACGACCTCGAAGTCGGAAAAGGCTTGATCCAATTGCTTGCCGTCACCGCTGAAAATACCAAGGCCCACCGGTCTCAAATCGACCGACGGATAATCAGAGCCCTGGTAGCCGCTGGATGGCATCAACAGGTCCATGTCAACAGGCGACCTCTCCGTATATCCAGGAGAACCGCCAACAAAAACCCCGGTCTTGATTACATTTGTCCTTCTCACCCAGCTTGGAGGATCTTCCCTCTTGGGGCACGTGGGGGCAAGGCTCAGAATCGAGACGGTGCGATCAAACATCGACCGGGGTAGTAACAGTCTTCTTCTCACCATTTGCTGTGAAGGAAAACTGAAAAGATCTCCTCTGGTATGTAATGTCGTCAGGGACCGCATCACCAAAGAAGAAGGTAGGCTTAGGCAAAATGCTCTGATCTTCCATCAGCCATGGACGACTGCTTACCATGATCTTATAAAATTCCTCTCCCTTGAGAGTGATCAGTCGCTGCCTCATCTCATCTCGGTTGAGGGAGTCGCACTCTTCCAGGTTTCTTTCAACATACTGGACCTTCTCGAAAGCCTGCTGAACGGCCGGATTAGAAGATCTAGAAGATCGACGAGGTACGCTTGTAGCAGGCTCTTTACCCTGTTCGCTCTAGAGGAACCACCTGAAAAAGGATGGAAAAGAAAAAGATCAAACATCAAAATGACAGAATCTCGCTAAAAAAAAATCTGGCGAAATTTTGACATGATGACGGGGCAATTCCGAAGAAAAGGAAACTATCCCGAAAGAAATAGAAAGCTTGAAGATGGGGCTCAAACATCGCTGCGAGCTCCGAACTCCAACTTTCGAACCTAAAAGTCTCCGCAAAAATCAGGAAGGGCTCAACTCACTGCGAGCTCCAAGTTCCCAAAATTTGCAAACACTTCAGGTATGCAACAAATCATGCTACAAGTTTAATTTACAAATTAAAGGCATGCATGAACATCTAGATTTGCGAAAAAAAAAATGCATTATCAGGATGAGCAAAAAAAAAAAAAAAAAAAAAAAAAAAGAAAAGAAAGAAACTTTCTCTAAAAAAAAAGGGAGGAGAAAGAAAACAAAAAAAAAAAAAAAAAGGAAACGAAACTCTCTCAAAAAAAAAAAGAGGAGGGAAAGAAAAAAAAAAAAGAAAGAAATTTTTTTTAGGGGCTGGCCCACAGGCCGTGCCCACAGGCCACAATGGCCGTACGGCCAGATCCGTACGGATCTGTCCGTACGGCCCACATAAAAAAAAAAAAAAAAACAAACATGAAAAAAAAAAAGAAAGAGAAAGAAAGCAAAAAAAAAAACGTGTGAAAAAAAAAAAAAGAAGAAATGCAAACACGTGAACAAAAAAAAGAGAAGAAAAAAAAAAAAAGAGAAGAAATAACTTTTTTTTTTCTTCCTACAATGGAGTTTTCTGTGAAAAAGAAGAACTTACTTGAAGCCATTGATGGAGAAGAAGAAGAAAACTCTTGAAGATCTTGAAGAAGAAAAGCTCTTGGTCTTGAAGCCCTCTTGAGATTATTGCAAAGAAAGTAGTAAGAGCAAGAGATCCAACCTTCTCTTTGCTTTATAGAGGAAGAGCAAACCAAAGAAGGAAAGAAGAAAGAGGTAGTGTTACTAATTAGTAACCTTACCAAAAGAAAGAAATTAGAAAGATTCTTTCCAAAATAAAGGGATCTTGAGAGATTTTCTCCAAAAATCAATCTATGACGGATTCTTTCCCAAAAGAAAGATATCTTGAGATATTCTATCCCAAAATAAAGGGATCATGGGAGATTCTCTCCAAGTAAAGATATTCTTAGATATTCTCTATCCAAATGAGATATTTTGGATCTTCTTTACAAAAATGACACCATATGAGATCTAAGCCATTTCAAAAGCTTAAGGTCCCATGGGTTAGCCCATATGAGCCAGGTTTGACCACCTAGGCACAAAAAAAAAAAAAAAAAAAAAAAAAGAAAAATTTTTTGGGCTTTTAGTCAAAGAGAAATCCTCTTACCAAGAGCATACAAAAATGGTTCCATGCCTCTTTTGAGTTGATTGGACCATACAAAAGAAAATTCCAAGCCCCATGAGCTTCCAAAAATCAAACCATCCAGCCTCATCTACCAAATTGAGCCAAATCTTGAAATTGACATTTCACAAAAATCAAACCAAATCCTGGTCCCCTAACCTGCCACATACAGCCTGTTAGGTCACAAGACCAAAACCAAAAACCAAAACCTGATCCCCTAACTTGCCACATATAGCCTGTTAGGTCACAAGATCAAAACCAAAATTGATCCCCCAACATTCCACATACAGCTTGTTGGGTCACACGATCAAAACCAAACCCGACCCCCTAACCTGCCATATATAGCCTGTTAGGTCACAAGGTCAAAACCCAAATCCACATCCCTGATGTCATCTTCAAAACTTTGCCTCGAGATGGTACGTGATCCTTTCACTACCAAAATTCCCCTGGAAGCTCAAAAGGCTACAAATACCAAAAAGAAAGATTGCTCAAAGACTCTTGGTCAAGTCACAGGCTCTCCTTCAAAAAATCTCTTCGAGGCACATCGACTACAAAAGTTAAGCAACTCGCCGCTGTACCTCGAGGGGGCATTTGTTGACACCAAAAATGTCACTTTGCCTTTTCAAGATCCAAAGAGCTACATGAAGTCGCAACCTGCCATAAATAGGCAATGGCTTCCAAAAATAAAATCTTGTCAGAATCAAACAAAAACTGCAAGATTCATCCAGACAGCCAAAAGAGGAGTACACAAGAAGTTTCAAGCCATTTCAAGATCATTTGGCCTAACTTCGCTTCTCCGACAGCCAAATCAAGCCTCTCGGCGGTTAAAGCTCTCGGGACCATGATTTCCAAGACAGAACCTATGGATCATCTTAAAATGACTCCAATAGGTTCCCTGTCAAATTTCAAGTCAATCGGACATCGGTTGACCGCACATCAAACCGCGACATCTTCATCGCGACAAAAAGCAAGTCTGCAGGTGATAGGACCCCAAACGGCTTCGAAACTCAAACAAAAGCCTATGGTTGGTCTTATTTATTGCTCAGGAGCTTCACACCAAATTTCAGGTCATTCCGACATCGTTTGACCCAGTTTCAGCTTTTGACAGAAAATCGGCAGCTCTGCGCGACAAAGTCTTCGGCTTTCTCAGGAAATTGGAAACTTTGCAAAATAAAATGCAAGGATTCTCATCAGGTTTCCTACAAAGAAATCAGGCCAATAAATGATCAAAATGTCCAGAAAAGAAAAGTACAGAAGAAAAAAGAATCAGAAAAGAGCAAAAACGGACGCAAAACGGGACCAGAAAGGGGGAAAACCCCCCCAGGGTCGCAGACCCCTGCGACCCTGGGCCAGGGTCGCAGGCCCCTGCGACCCTGGCCCAAGGTCGCAGGCCCCTGCGACCCTGGGCCAGGGTCGCCGGCGACCATGGACCCCGGGGTCGCCGGGAAAGCCCCGGAAACCCCGGTTTTCACCGTTTTTTCGCGATTCGAGAAGCCCAGCCTCTGGTACTTTCCA
>CM022945.1:16381381-16498240 GCA_012931725.1 Litsea cubeba
TCTACTATCTCCAAACGCTGCCTCTTCCATCTTCCAGCATCTCCCCTGCCGCACTTGTGCTTCTACATCTTCCTTTGCCCTTTGGCACTCTCGTTTAGGACATTTATCTTTAATAAAATGAAGTTTTTATTTACTAGTGGTGTATTTGGAAATATTTCTGTTTCAGACATTTCTACTTGTTTTGGTTGCCAATTTGGTAAAACAACATGCCTTCCCTTATAATAAAAGCTCTTCTTCTTCTAATGCTCCTTTTGATTTGGTGCATTCTGATGTTTGGGGACCTGCCTCTCAGCCAACGAAAGGTGGCTCCGTTTATTATGTGTTGTTTATTGATGATTTCACTAGGTATACATGGTTGTATTTAATGAAAAACCGTTCTGAGTTCTACACTATTATTCAGCTTTCTCCACCATGATTTCCACTCAATTTGACAAAAGAATTAAAGTATTCAGGTCTGACTCCGGGGGAGAATACATGTCCCACAAATTTCGTTCTTATCTGACCAGTCAAGGGACTCTACCTCAATTATCATGTCCTGCCACACCACAGCAGAATGGTGTCGCAGAACGAAAACACAGACATATCCTAGAGACTGCTAGATCCTTGATTTATTCCTCATATGTTCCTCTGCAATTCTGGGGAGAAGCAGTCCTGACTGCAATCTATCTGATTAACAGAACACCATCCTCTGTTTTATCTGGCACATCTCCTTATGAAAAGTTATTTCCTGTAAACCTGACCTGTCCTATCTCAAAGTTTTTGGCTGCACCTGTTTTGTTCTGTTGCATGATAATGAGAGAACCAAACTTTCACCAAAATCCACTGTCTGTGTATTTTTAGGGTATGGCATTGAACAAAAAGGCTATCGATGCTATGATCCTAAAACCAATCGGTTACGGGTCTCTCGTAATGTCACTTTCCTGGAACAAATTCCTTTTTACACTTTACCTACTCAATCCCCTTCTCCTGAGCAATCAATGGTTCATCCTCTTGATCCCTTTCCAGACTTGTTTCCCTCTGATACCCCTGCAGATATGTCACTCACCCCTGCACCCCTGCAGGTATATCATCGGCGGCCCAAACCTCCGTCTGCTCCTGATGTTGCTCCTCCTCCTACTTCTGACCATGGGCCTATCTCCTCTGCTCCAGATGTGCCGGATCCTCCTCAAGATCGAAGGTACCCATTGCGCACCAGAATCCCTCCCTCTAGATTTGGCTTTGTTTGTACTGATCATTTTTCTCCATCATATAAGTCCTTCCTTGCAGCAATTCATACATTGGCAGAACCACAATCCTATAAGGAGGCCATTGCTCATCCGCACTGGAGGTCTGCTATCACAGAAGAACTTACAGCTCTGCAGAAAACTCAAACATGGGATCTTGTTCCACTTCCCTCTGGGAAACGGGCTATCGGTTGCAAATGGATATTTAAGATCAAGACCAAATCTGATGGATCTGTTGATCGTTACAAGGCTCGCTTGGTTGCAAAAGGATACACTCAAGAATATGGAGTCGATTATGAGGAGACCTTTGCTCCGGTTGCTAAAATGACAACTGTTCGTACTTTTATCTCTGTCGCTGCTGTTAGACACTGGCCTCTCTATCAGCTCGATGTCAAGAATGCTTTCTTGAACGGATTCCTTCAGGAAGAAATCTATATGCATCCTCCTCCAGGCGTTGTGAGAACTCCTCATTATGTGTGTCGTCTCAAACGAGCTTTATATGGACTCAAACAAGCCCCTCGTGCTTGGTTTGAACGGTTTTAGCACAAGCATCATCAGCATTGGTTTTTCTCAGAGTGCTCATGACTCCGCTCTCTTCACTCGCTATTCGCGATCTGGCTGTGTTTTTCTGTTACTCTATGTCGATGATATGATTATCACCGGCAGTGATGCTTCTGGTATTCTTTCCTTGAAGCGTTTTCTTCATCAACAGTTTGAGATGAAAGATTTGGGTCATCTGCGGTACTTTCTGGGCATTGAGGTTGCCTACTCTCCCACAGGATATCTTTTGTCGCAAACAAAATACTGCAATGACGTTCTCCAACGCGCCGGGCTCACAGATTTGAAGCCTGTCTCTACTCCGATTGAACATAATCTGAAGCTTCGAACCACTGATGGCGATCTACTTCCTGATCCAACTCGTTATCGTGAAGTGGTAGGCAGCTTGGTTTATCTGACCATCACCAGACCAGATATTGCCTATGCGGTACATGTGGTGAGCCAATTTGTTGCGCAACCCACTCATATTCACTGGGCTGCTGTCCTGCGCATACTGAGATACTTACAAGGAAGTTCCAATCGCGCCCTCCTTCTTTCCTCCAGTCAGAATCTTACTCTGCATGGCTATTCTGATTCCGACTGGGCAGGAGATGTCAATGATCGTCGCTCTACTACCGGTTTCTCTATTTTTCTTGGCTCTTCTCTCATCTCTTGGAAAAGCAAGAAACAGGAAGTCGTCTCGCGATCATCAACTGAAGCTGAATATCGTGCTGTATCTCACACTACTGCTGAAATTATTTGGCTTCGCTGGTTACTTCGGGATTTAGGAGTTTTTGTTCCTACATCTACCTCTCTCTTCACGGACAATGAAAGTGCACGGAAACTGGCAACAAATGATGTCTTCCATGAACGCTCAAAACATCTTGAAGTTGACTGTCATTTCATCCGTCAACATGTTCGGAGTGGTACTATTAAGCTCCTTCACATCTCATCAGCTGCTCAAATAGCAGATTTTTTCACCAAGAGCCACTCCACTTCTCGTTTTTCGGAGTTAGTTTCCAAGCTCTCAATGGTCACCTTCTCCCATCCAGAGCTTGAGAGGGGGTGTAAAGAAATAAGTCATCAGGTCAAACCGACCTAATGGGTCAGCTCGACCCATGTTCTAGATAGATACTAATGAGCTGTCATTAGATAGATACAAATCTTATGTTACTGCTGTAATCATGTGATTAGATTTAGTTCCTTTATTATTCCCTGTAATTATGTAATCAGTCTCCCTAATCTAGGCAACAGTGTATTATAAATAGTTATCATCGTCAATACAAAGATACAGAAAATTCTCTTGCATCTAAGATCTCTTTTGAATGCTTCTGGCTTGATTCATGTAAATCTAACAAAACTCACTTCAAACTTCCTTTGTCAATTGTGGTTTGAGATAAATATATTTAAATTGAATTTGTCTTTGATTTTTGTGATAATTTTCTCAATTTTTATAGGATTGATCTTTTCTTTTTTGAATGATATGATTGACCATTCATATATTTCTTAGATTTCGGGTTCTTATTTTTTTTTGCTCTGCTATATGATATACTGAAAAACCCGAAAATTTTATGTCCCAAAATTTCTTAGAAAATCTGAAAACTTTGAAGTTGTTATCTTTCGTATTCTTTTTTTCTTCAGTGTCTGCCTTATGATATACTGATAAAACCCAAAACATTATTATGAACTGTGAATTGTGAACTTTGGTTTGTGATAAATACGTTTGATTTGAATCTACCTTTCTTTTTCATAAAATTTTTTCTCAACTTTTCAATTGATCTACCATTTACATACTTTTTTTTTTTTTTATAATTTTTTGTTTTATAACCTCTAATATCATGATTAAACATGAAAATTTGAAGTTCTTGACATTTGAGGAAGATTTGTGAACTTATTTTTCTTTCCATCACAGGAACTTGCCTTGTGTTGGAAGACATACCTCTCTTGGGTCTCAATAAACTTACAAGGTAGGAAAGACGTCTTTGGTGTCAATTTGCAACGATGTCTAGGTTGAATGAAGCAGAACTAGGAAATGCTCGACCTGAAGATGTTGCATGGCTCTCATCCCTCTCTGATGCAGAGCTTGTAAGAATTCTAAAACTCCATTCACATTTTTCTATCTATTTGTTTTTCCCCCTTTTAATCAATCTCTTTGATGTTTTTTTCTTTGATTTCTTGATTTGTACCACCCTTCTCGCACGCAGTACTAATTCTATAAATAAAAAATAAAAGTATATCGGATCCTCTTTTTATATGGATGCCATCCAAATGAGCCCATAAATATCATAACAATTTTTACGTGCTGTAACTTTTCTACAACCTCACGCGCTGAACGTAAAAATAGGCACACTTATTAATATCTATTGTGGTTTGCATCTCAAATGTAGAGAGTTTGGTGAGCTTTGAAAGAACCCCCAACAATTTGTCTAATAAGCATGTGGGCAGGAAGCGAAGACCTTGGTGGTTTGAGTAGGAAGAACCCTTTTGCACATTGGAGACTCTTAATTCAATTGCTTGACATGACTTACTACATATTTTAGAATTAAAAAAAAGCATAATGCAATAATAATCACAGTATCCACTAAGAAATAGTGGAGTTTGTTTTACAGTGCATTTGCTTGTATGCCAAACCTAAGTTTGTTTGAACAGTTTCACAATGGACGGTATCAATTATGCTTTGCACCTTAGGTAGCATGGATGGTTAATTCACTGCAGGTTGATGGCCCCTCAAGGAAAAGGAGTAGGCCAAAGAAACATGGATGGAGGTAGAAAGGATAGATGTGGAGAAGTGCAACCTATCCGAGGATTTGGCATGGGATGCACCAGAATGGCGAAATAGAATTCATGTACCTAATCCCGAAATAGTTGGGACAAGGCTTTCATGATGGTGATGATTGATCATCATTGAATACACTGACCCTAGACTGATTAAATAAGGGTAAGGTGATAACGATAACAATGATTATTATTTCACCCCAGGCATTTTGGCATCCTTTTGCTGTAGTATCTTTTGCAGAAACTTAGAAGATGGGTACAGGAAGAGTAATATAATCTTTTCATAACATAGAGTAATGAGTTCTTTTGCATGGTTTTGGCACCATATTATAGAAATATAACAAGGATCATGTATATACTTTTGCTTGATTTTGGTAGAGAAATTTTTTAGCTGGGTGCATAGGAATGCCAGTGTCGAGGGATACTCTTTTGCACCATCCAACATGCATATGTATAAACTGTGCATTTTTATGGAAGGTAGCAGCATGGATGAAAAAAGCGGCCGCCACGCTATATCGGCCGTGGCGGGGGATACCGCCACGCCACGGCCGAAATATCGGCCGTCGCATCCGTGGCGGCCCGTAGCGGCCGCCACGTTCTTTTTTTTTTGGGGGGGCGCTGCCCCCTGGGCCCCCGCAAGCTGACCGGTCAGCTCGACCCCCGCCGGGGGATACCCCCGGACCCCTCTGCGAAGCGCATGTTTTTGAGAAAGTGGCAATCAAGAAGATAAAAGGATCATACTTGACCATGATAGCTAAGACTCTTTTGCTGGTTGTCTTTCCATTTTTGTGCTTGGATGTCTATTATTATCATAACTTGCTAGATAAGATATTAAACCTGTTTAATTATGTTTGAAATTGTATAGTAGTAAAGATATAGTTACCTTTTACTACTAGATTTCAAATTGGTCTTAATTAAATTATTTTATAAAGAACCCTCATTGTGCTGGTGACTAAGGTATTCCTATTTCCTTCACTAACTCTCTACTCAGTTATTTTTAAATTGGTCTTGAATGTTGATTATTGATCACTTCATAACTTCATAGTTCATTCACTTGATTGAATTTGAACCTAGAATGTTGAAGTATTGATATTTAATTGTTCAATGTTCATTAATGAATAATGACCTAACTCTTAAGTCTTATGCCTTTATTTCATGTTCTAGTTTTTTTTTTATTTTTATTTATTTTTATTTTTATTTTATGAGCTTTCCATTACTTTCTAAGTTAGTATGACTAAGAAACATGAATACATGTGAAAAAACTAATCATTACTATTATTTTCTATTTATACAGCGATACAGGACTTCATATATTGAGGGCACCGCTACGCCCCCTTTTCTTACTTACTTTTGCAAAAGAACCACATATTCTTTCATTTTACAATTTTCTGGAATTTTTTCAGATTTTTTAGGCAATTTTTTCAAATCGCACCGCTACGCCGCTACGTATCCCCGCTACGCTACGTATCGCCCGCTTCGTAGCGGTTTGGCGGCGGGCCGCTACGCCCGCCGCTACCGCTATTTTCATCCTTGGATAGCAGGGTAGATTGATGACTGTAAACTTTCGTAGATGATTTATACAACAAATGATGTCTGGGCCGTCGTTTGATCATCAATGTTAAAATCCACCTGCTGCTCTACGTTCTCTTTCCAATCCCCAAAGAGATCAACCTCACTTCTTTTAGTCTTATGAATTATTTCTTTCACAAGAGCCCAGTGAATAAATTCTGATTGATTGTGCCTCTAATCTTCTCCTCCAATTCGTTGTATTCTCAGAGGACCCCTGTTCCTTCACTTCCAAATGCCTTGAATAACAGAGCAATTCCGCAAGCAGGGCCTATGGCGAATATTTACAGCGCCTTGATGCTTTCTTTTCAATTGCCCAGGAGAACCAAACTTGTTGGAAGTAGTTTGGGTACGATACTTGAGATACTGCCAAAAAGAAAGCCTTGCCATTAGAAGGGGACATAAAAAGGCATTCTGAACATGGAAATCTAGAATGAATGGTCTTAGTGAGAGACATTTGTCTATGATACCCGGACATTCAGCAAACTGAGAAGATGTGGATGGAACTTTCACACTTAAGGTGATCTAATCAGGGAGACATTTATATTGATTATTAAAATGACACTTATGTTTTAACATATTTGTGGAGAGGGATTTAGGTAAGATCAAAATCCCTAACAATATTGTCGTAGAGATTGCCATGGCTAAAACCATATCATTGTGGTAATCTATATTTAAAGGAGAAGTTTTGAAAGTCCTCAACATATGCACTTTGTGAGGCTAATAGTGTAGTACAGCTGGAGATTTGTGTGCTTGAACTGGGTAAAAATTAAAAATCCTAAAAGGTTGGCCAAAGGCTCCATGGTTTTTTTTTGGAAGAAAAAGTTTTATTAATTTCTTGAAATCAAATTAAAGATGCAAAACTTGTATAAGATAAAATTGGAAAAGAAAAGAAATTGCTACAGAACCCAACAAGCACTTGCTACTAAGGTGGCTAGCTTAGCTATACACTACTAGATACCTGCAACACAAGGGTGTCATTCTCTCAATTATAAATGCCAGAATGAACGAGAGTTTTTGAAAAGATATTGTATTAATTTTTGTGTGTCTTCTATTGGAGAATGATCACCAATATATAGGACATACATGCCTTTAATCAAGGCTTTTACAAAGGAAACTAAATAAATTACATCAATCACTAATCTAATAAGGAAAGCAATCAATCACTAAATTATATACAGCATTGACCAAATCAAATTCCAAATCCACGTGAGATGTATCTTGCTGGAATGGATTTATTGACTGGTGGGCCTTGGACCTCTTAATGGGTCTTGAGCCAAACTTAACACCCCCCCTCAAATTGATGCGGGAGAATCAACGAGCATCAATTTGCCAGCTAAGAATTGATGGCGAGGTCGGGGAAGACCTTTAGTAAGGATATCAGCAATTTGAAGCTCAGTGGAGACATGCGGAAGGCTGATGACATCACGTTTAAACTCATCTCGAATGAAGTGACAATCAACCTCGATGTGTTTAATACGTTCATGAAAAATCGGATTTTCAGTAATCCGAATTGCACTTGTATTATCAGTATAGAGGGGGGTAGCTCTTTCTGCAGGAAATCCAATGTCAAAGAGCAGACCACGAAGCCAAAGAATTTCTAAGACACAGCTCAGTACTCAGCCTCGGTAGAGGATTTGGAAACTTTGTCATGTTTCTTGCATTTCCAGGAAATCAGACTATCACCCAAGAACATGCACCATCCTATGGTTGATCTGCGAGTATCTGGACAACCAGCCCAATCAGCATATGAATAAGCTCTGAGAGAAAGAGGATTGTCGGATGGAAAAAAACAACCCGCGAGTCGGTGTCGAATAAGGTACCGAATGATGCGTCGAACAGCAGCCAGATGAAGATGACGAGGAGTAGTCATGAACCGACTGATGAGATTGACCGCAAATGAGATATCAGGACGCGTGATCATGAGGTAGATCAACTAACTGGCGATATGCAGTAGGATCTGGAAGAAGGTCACCCTCTTTACTGAGTTTAACATTCAGTTCGATCGGCGTATCGAATGGAGTGGAAGAGTAAGCCTGGCCAAGTCAATAAGATCAACCGTATATTTGTGTTGATTGAGAACTATACCTTTAGGCGATTGATGAACTTCAAGACCATGGAAATAGTGTAAGGGGCCTAGATCCTTCATTTGAAATGTCTGATGAAGAGAAGCTTGGAGTGCCTGAATCATTTGTGCATTAGGACCAGTAATGACAATGTCATCAACGTAGACCAGTAGTACAGTAATCCCGGACGGGGCATGATGTAAGACTGGATGGATCATACTGGCTGGGATGAAAATCCAAGTGTAGAAGGGCATCCTAAAAATTTTCAAACCATGCGTGAGGAGCTTGCTTCAGACCATAGAGGGAGCGACGGAGCTTAGCAACCATACCCTTCCCAGATGAGTACCCTGGAGGCAGACGCATATAAACGTCTTCTTTGAGACCACCGTGAAGAAACGCATTTTTTACATCCATTTGATAGAGAGGCCAAGACTGAGATGCAGTAACAGCAAGAATTATGCGAACGGTGGTCATCTTGGCGACGGCAGCAAAGGTTGCATCATAATCAATGCCATCTTCCTGCCTATTTCCGAGAGCAACAAGGCGCGCCTTGTATCGATCTAGAGTGCCATCTGATTTTAACTTTAGAGAAAAAAACCCACTTGCAGCCAATTGGTTTTACACCCACAGGAGAGGAGACAACATCCCACGTATGATTTTTCTCCAAAGCATCCAATTCATCTTGCATAGCCTGGTTCCAACATTTGTCCTGCACAGCTTCAGAATAGGATTGGGGAATGAAAGAAGAGGACAAAATGGCCATGAAGGAAGTGTGGGAGAACCCATAGCGGTCGGGAGGTACCGAAAGACGAGAGGAGCGTCGCAAGGAATGATGTCTAGAAGGATCAAATGCCGGAGGGGGACCGGATGCTGGAGGAAGATCAGGAGGGGGATCCCTGGGAGGCACTTCTTTGTTCCATTTGTGATACACAAAGTTAGAATTAAAGCGAACAACTGAAGTATTGTCCGAAAAACCAGGTAAAGACACCAAGGATGAGGAGTCAGGAGGTTCAATGCTGTTTTGAAAAAAATACTGATGTTAAAAAAAAACGACATTCCTAGAGGTCCGCAAGCGACGAATGTGAGGATCGTAATAGAGGAACCCTTTTTGGAAGGGCGCATAGCCAAAAAACACACATTGAGTAGATTGTGCGGTAAGTTTGGTTCTCTCAGAAGGAGGCAAGTGCACAAAACAAACAGATCCGAAAACATGAAGATCATCATAAGATGGAGATGTCTGGTATAAGCGGTAAAATGGGCTCTGATTTTGAAGAGAGGTTGAAGGCAGACGATTGATAAGATGAGCTGCCGTAGCTAATGCCTCAACCCAAAAACGGGTAGGAACTAATGATTCAAGAAGAAGAGAACGAGTGACACTAAGCAAATGTCTATTTTTTCTTTCAGCGACTCCATTCTGCTGTGGAGTATAAGGACAAGTTCTCTGAGAAATAATGCCTTTGGTTTGCAAAAATTTTTGAAATCAGACGACACATATTCCCCGCCCGAATCAGATTGCAAGATTTTGATGCAGGTGGAAAATTGATTCTCAACATAAGATAAGAAAATTTTAAAAACTTTGAAAACATTAGATTTGGAATGCAGAAAGTAAACCCAAGTGAACAGACTGAAATCATCAATAAAAGTCACAAAATATTTGTAGTGAGCATGAGAAAGAGTTGGAGCAATTCCCCATACATCACTATGAACCAAATCAAAACATCGAGTGCTGTGGGAAGTGGAAATAGGAAAATGAAGAATTTTGCTCTTTCCCATTTTACAAGTAGCACAATCAAAAGGTACACAAGAAGATAAGCCAATAGATTTATTTAATAAACCAGAATTTAACATAAGGGACAAAGCCTTCGAATTAGGGTGTTGGCAATTATCTCTAATAGAAAGACAAAACACATCATTGGCAACTCTAGTCCTAGAAAGATTAGAAAAATCCAGCAGAAACAAGCGTCCACACTTAGGTCCCGTCGCGATCTCCTTCCCGGGCATCTGGTCCTGCACAACACAACCAGAAGAAAAAAAAGAGATGTTATAATTATTTTCAACAAGTTGCCCGACTGACAAAAGGTTTGAAGTTAAATTTGGACAAAGGAAAACATTTTTCAATGGGATTGGACCATGGATGTCTCCGAGGGCAGTAATGGGAACAGTGCCTCCATTAGCAGTTTGGAATTGAAGATTACCATTGTAGTTTGTCACATTGGAGAGAGGGTTACTGGAATAAGTCATATGACTAGATGCTCCGGAATTAAGAAACCAAGTAGAAGATGGTGGCGAGGTACTTGAGAGACCGAAAGCAGAAAGGGCATTGACAATCATTTGCTGTACCAATTCAGGAGTCAGAGAAGAGGAGGACCCAGACTGTTGTGAGGGTGCAGATGTAGAAGCAGGCATATCCGAATAAGCAACATAAGCATGTGGAGTCTAAGACTGTGGAGGTTGATACTGCGGAGCTTGATACTGTGGAGTCGGATGCTGGATAATCTGATGCTGGGGAGTCTGCTGCTGTGGAGTCTGACGTTGTGGGCGGCGGCGACATTTAGAGATGATATGTCCCGACTTTTTACAGTAACTACAGACTTTCTGTTTGCATTGAGATGCAAGATGTCCAAATTTTTGACAACTGTAGCATTGTGTTTTGCTCAAGTCTCGAGGCAGAGGCTGAGAAGCCTTAGTGGCTGAAAACGCAATGGAATAGGTCTCAGCCTTTTGTGGAGCTACATGGGCTGAGGTTGAAATGCGTTGTTCCTCGCGTAAGAGTTCATTTAGGCAGACATTCAGGGAAGGTAAAGGCATCCGATTCATCAGGGCCGATCGGACACTTTGATACTCAGTGCGTAATTTCATCAAAAATTGATCCTGCTGACTAGAGGCCTGAAGATCGCGAATCACGATCAGAACGTCTGCAGCCACATCTGCATACTTAATACTATCATATTCCGACCATAGGGTGCGGAATCCTGAATAGTAGTCTTGGATTGACAAGGTCCCTTGTGCATATTCAGCATTCGCACATTCAAGGTGAAATTGTCGTGCTGAGTTATCTTGATGGTACACTTGCTTTAGATACCCCCACATGTCTCTAGAGGTGGGGTAAGGTTTGAGGTTCATTAGCAGATGTTGTTTGATGGAACCCAGTATCCATGTTTTTATTTTTGCATCTTTAGTAAGCCAGGCGGATATCTTTTTCTCATCATCCGTGGGTTTAGGGTCGGACCCAGAAATATAGCCCCACAATTCCTTAGCCTCAAGGTAAATTTGGAATTGAAACGACCAGGCGGGGTAATTTTTCCCAGTGAACCAGATCAAGGTAACCTTAGATTTTTCCATCTTCAATCTTGATTTGGCTAAAAAAAGAGTGAAATATTGGAAAAAAAGCAGCAAAGAAGTCCAGCAACAGTGAAGAGATGAAGGGTAAATGTGGATAACAAATTGTACTGTGTGTAGAAACCAAGATCCGATCAAATAGATAAGAGGAAGAATCAACACAGAACAAAAAAAAACAGCAAAAAATCACCAAAAATCACCCCAGGCGACCATGATTTTGGCTGCTGATCTTGTACGTGGGCCCCACTGATAGATCTGGACAATGATCAGATCACTGATCTGATGAAGCTTAGTAATTTGCCTTCTACTGAAAAAAGAATGATCGAAATCCACCACAGATCCAAGATTCTGGACGGTCCAGATGAAAACAGTATTAAATTTCTGAACAATGACGAGAATGAGAAAAACACCAGCCTGGGAGTGCTGAAAAATTGTGAAAAATTCTCCAAGATTCCTAGAAAATCCAGGCGACCATATCTGGATAGATTTCTGGTGGTGGTTTGATGATCAGAGGTGGGCCACCATGAAGATGAGATGTCAGTGTCTGAACTCTTTGAAACAGATCCCTGATCTGTCGATCTTCACAAGAGAGATTGATTTTTCTCTATCTTGAATGTCTTGATGCTATATCAAGATCAAGAACATGATTTTCTTGAACCGTGGCTCTGATACCATGTCATTCTCTCAATTATAAATGCGAGAATGAACGAGAGTTTTTGAAAAGATATTGTATTAATTTTTGTGTTTTCTCTTGGAGTATGATCACCAATATATAGGACATACATGCCTTTAATCAAGGCTTTTACAAAGGAAACTAAATAAATTACATCAATCACTAATCTAATAAGGAAAGCAATCAATCACTAAATTATATACAGCATTGACCAAATCAAATTCCAAATCCACGTGAGATGTATCTTGCTGGAATGGATTTATTGACTGGTGGGCCTTGGACCTCTTAATGGGTCTTGAGCCAAACTTAACAAAGGGGAGGGGAAAGGGAAGCAAAGCAACAAGGCAAAGACACAAGAAAGGAAAAAAAGGCCCACACTCCAGGCTGAGAAGAGTATGAAGGACAGAGTAAGGCTTCATGAAATTTGGAAGAGCAGCTTCATCAGGAATGCTGAAGCAGGTCGGATTTATCTGACACTCCACTATGAGTAGACTAATACAACACCTTCGGCTCCTTATACTTCTGCCTGTGGGCCCAATTGCTAAAGTGGAGTGGATATCTTTCGAGGCACAATGAAACTCATCGAACTCCATTGTACATATTCACTGTTCTCCTCCTTATATCACCTGGCTCCCTCAATACTTTTCTCTTTGCTTCTTTACTCCCTCGTCTACATATTAAGCTCGAGGGCTACATTATGTGCACTTAAAGAGCTAAGAGCAGACATAGCCTGTAACCTATGGTTTTGCTAAATGAGAATGTGGTAATGGTTACCAATTTGTTAGTAAGATAGAGATTAATTCCCTTCTAATTAGTAATAATTATTATTATTAACAAGACTATGATACTAATGGTTGCGCATTCATAATCCATATAGACTTGAGTTGGTGGTTTCTGAAAAGAAAAGATGATCCCTTTAAGCTAGCAAGATGAAGCATACCGATCTTAGAAAGGAACACAAGAATTATTAGGAGATATTACACATTGCTTTTTCTTAATTTTTAGGGATATTTATTACTGAGGAAATGTAGGAAATAAAAGTAGAAAACATAAGGAATTTCCTAGAATAGAATTAACTGTTTGTCCCTATGAGCACATATGTTACCGGGAAAACTTTCCCATTTGGTATAGTAGATTCCTTGGAAGGTGATAACTAATAAGAGCCTGTAGCACAATTGGAAGGTGCTGACTGTCGCAACTACGAGGTAAGAGATTCAAGTCGAGTGTCGCATCCTAAAGGAAAAAGAACTTGGGTGGCAAATGGTGGGGCTGAGCAGTTAGCGAAACATGGAAATCAACTGATGCACTATTGCTGTTGATGTTTGAAGTTCCCCTTCTGTTATTTGCTTTAGACAGTTCTGTTAGATTTTTGATGAACTTCATTATCATTTCAATATACACATACAAGTATACAACTAATTCTGGTCACCTGAGTAACATTACAGCTGAAAGCCCATTTTTGGCTCATCAACCATGTACCCTCCTCCCCCCCTTCTCTCACTCCTTGCTCTCATTACCTTTGAATCTCCACCCAACTGAGATTTTGGATCTGAGATTTGGTGGGCCCCTTTCTAAACATAGCCCATCCTATCCCCACCAGGCTCATGTCCATGTGTGTGAATTTTCATTGGTGGATCGAATTTGTTAGGCGATGTTTTTATTCGCTTGACATTTTTATATTTCTTGGATGGCTTATATCTTATTACTCATTTTTTGTAGGACATGCTGATTAGCTTGAAGAAGTTGGTCATACAGCGTGCAAAAGTTACTGATTATGAGAATCTTGCTGATAAATTTGATGTAAAGATGCTCCGTGCTCTTGGTATGTTTTACTTAAGGACATGTTTGTTTTATTTACTTCTAAAGCGTCAAATCACTGGAAAAAGGTAATCGTAAAGTGATGGTCAAGTACTCAAGTGAACTTTCCCGTAAAGTATGATGTTTGTTTTTGTGTGGTAAAGTAATGGGCTATGGTCTGATAAAGTAAGCACTTTGCCTATCTTGTACAAGGTAATGTTTTTTGGCGGTTGGTAAAGTAATGGTGAAATTTTTGGGGGCTGGAAACTTTCCTTTCCTATTCGTCTTTACTGCACATCTTACTTTCCCACATGAAAAACAAACATTACCTAAAAGTTTTGCATACTTGCTGTTATGAGACAAATTAGGACTTATTTGTAATTGCAATAGTTTCAGGGGCTTTGGCCGTTTGTAATGAGTCAAAAATCAATTTTTTAATAAATGGAGATGCTCGCCCCACTCGAGGGTTTGCGACAAATCTCTTTCTCCCATTCTCTCTTTCTTCCTTTTTCTCTCTTCTTTTTCTTTAGGGGTTTTCTGACATTTTCAACCATCTAGGGTTCCAACTTGGTTTTAGAGCATACAATTCGATAGAAGACTGCGATAAGAAGAGATCTAATGTAGTGGAATTAGAAAATCTACCAGGTTTTTATATGTAATTTATTTCTAGCCGACTTGTGTGTAAGGAGTCAATTGGTTATTTGTGTTCGACATTCCCAAATCGACACGCTACTGTGTTTGGAAGTTCTGTTTGTTTGTGGTTGCATCCTCTAGTACACATCAAAAGTAGTTTCAACAGTTTTTTGAAGAGTAGGAGACTGGCCGACAAGTTCAGTGTGTTTGACAACCCTATTCTTGGAGTATTTGTGATTGGTAGTCCACTATACTTGCCTTCTTGGAGTATTTGAACGTTTATTTACAGCAGAAGCCTTCGGCTTATTCTATAGCAGCCCTCTCTTTAGTTCGACAGGTAGTGGTGACTCTTCAAAAGGTTGGGCAGTTCTCTAACATGTGAAAATGTTGTTTCTCCTGTTCCTAGTCTATGATTAAAATCAAGTTTACATAAAATTGAAGTCAGTGGTACCAAATTTTTGAAGGGAACCTCTTTCGTATTTGGGTGCTTGTATATGCATCCAAATTTGTCTTATCTGATTTGTCAAAGAAAAATCAGGCAAATCAGATTGTATAAGCATTAATTAAGGAGTGATTTGTGGTAGAGGATTGTTCTTCTTCCAAAAGGGAGTGATTTAAGTTTTTGCTCTGGAATGGAGTCTAAGCAATAGAGTGAGAGTTCTCTACCTTCTTATCAACTACTTCCTAGTGTTGTTAACCCAAATACAAGGATTACTCCAAGTCTTTTTAATGGTGATGACTATAAAGATTGGGCCCATTTAGCCAGAATGGCCATTGTAGGATAAAAAAGACTTGGTTACATTGATGGAAGTATTCAGTAACCGGAAAAGAAGGATCCAAAATATTCAGATTGGGTTTCTAAAAATATACTAGTGATGAACTACATCCTGAATTCAACCGAAGAGAGTATTGCGGGAAGTTTCGAATATTCTGACATTGGTAAGGAACTTTGGGACTCCATTGAGGCAACTTATGCCCAGCTATCACTAGGCCATATATCTACTATGCTATCAGTTTGGTTAGCCAGTTCTTGCATGCTTTAGAATAGATCATTTGGCTGCCGTTCAAAGAATTATTAAGCTCTTAAAAGCGTCATCAGGTCAGGGAATCTTATATAAATCACAGGTGCATGTAAGAACATAAGCCTATACTGATGCCGATTTGGGCTAGGTCCAAGACAGACAGAAAATCTACTATAGGAGACTATATGATGGTTGGGGAAAATATTGATTCTGTTAATATTAAAAAGCAAGCAATTACGGAAAAATCAAGTGTTGAAGCTGAATATCGGGTTTTGGCCCATAGATGCTGTGAATTGATGTGGCTGAGAATATTGTTAGAGGAAATAGGGTTCAAGTAAGGTGGGCCCAGGTTTTGTATTCTAACAGTACTTAAGCAATGAAATTAGCCAAGAATTCAATATATTATGAAAAAACAAAGCATGTAGAAGTTGATTGCTATTTGCCACTTCATCAGAGAGGGTCGAAAAAAGGGATGTGGTGCTCATATATACAAGTACCGAAGAACGAGTTGCAGATTTTGTTACAAAAGCAGTCAACAAGAGATAGTTAAATGATGCTGTCCAAGCTGGGCATAGTAAATATATATGCACCAACTTGAGGGGGAGTGTTATATGTTAGATTAGGACTTACTTGTAATTCCAATAGTTTCAGGGGCTCTTATGTAATTAATAGAAATTACAGGGTTTTTTTTGTAATTAATATTTTTTTAATAAAATAGAGATGGTCACCCCATGTTTGTTATCCTGAGAATTCATGTTTGGGTTGTGGCAAAATCTTACCTTGGCTGTCAACCTGCCTAATGTAGCCCTCCTTTACCCGGGCTTGGGACCGACGGTTAAAAGTAAGAAGGATAAAATTAGAAATGAGCGCTTCTGAGAGCATTTAGAGGTAGCACCAATAAGGAGTTAATTAGAGAAAGCCGTTTGAGATGGTTTGGGCATATCTAGCGCCAACTGGCAATGGCTTTGGTATGAAAATTTTGGCTATGTAAGTTGATGGAACACCTAGGGGAAGGATTAGGCCGAAGAGGATGTGGATGGAGGTAGTAAAATCAGATCTGAAGAAGTGAAACTTATCTTAGGATTTGACTCATGATAGATTGGAATGGAGAAACATAATTCATGTAGCCGAACCCAACATAGTTGGGACAAGGGTTGGAGATGGTCGCATCACTCTAGGGTATGCTTCAAATATCTTTCTCCCTCTACTTTTTTTTTTTTTTTTTTACACTTTTCCAACCAAGACCCTAGATCTGACCCAATCTAGGGTTCCACCTCTTGCCACTTTTTTCTTTTTTGAATGGGATAATAAAGGGAATCTGACTATACTGACAAAAGAAAAAAAAATCTGACTGAAAATGAAAAGTTTCCTTTAGACATTCATTTGAAGCTTAGAACCATCAACCTAACAACTATATTTTTCATGATGTTTCCATCTGTTAAAGATCATTCTTCCTCTCCGCATTTTTGTGATGAATTTTGGGTCAACTGGTATCTCTTCAGAGTATTGTATTACCTGGAAAGTGATGACATCTTGCAAGTGGACTAGTCCTTCATCATTGACTCTAGGACTACAGGGAGGAGGCTGCCCATATGAAACGCAAATTGCGATCTTCTTGTAGGTGTTTTTTGTAGAATGAAAAATAGCCCCTTGTATAGTGGGTTTTCTTTTCCAGGTTCTGTTTCTATAGAGGCATTGTATCTTCCTATAATCTCATCACATAATCAAGTGGCAGAATTTAGGGATAATTTATTCACAGGCTGTAGGCAGCTTCCTTTTAGGAGATCAATTATCTCCAATGTTCTTTGTTTAGATGACATGTTCCAGCATGGAGGTATGGGCTCAACTAGGAGATAAGCTCTTTTGGGGTGTAGATTGTTGGTAAAATAGAGTGAGATCCAGGAAAAGCTTATGTGACTATGTGAGGATCATGCTGAATTGGATTTTATCTACAAGGACTATTTAGGATTTCTTTATTAGCTTTTCCCCTTTTTTCCTAAAATAGAATATTGGCATTTTAAACTAGGTGAAAGATTTTTGGATAGGGTTGTTCATTGGCTCTTGAGCCCATATCACACTCGGAAGGTGCTCATTTTTGCAACCTCGTTTAGCTCATGTTACCCTTAAAATAGTTTTTAAAAAAAGCTTCATTGGCTATCGTGAATAGATATGATTACATAGTGGGCAATGTGTCTATCCTATCCTGCACTTTATCCTTGCTATATCTGGGTATCATGCTGATGACTATAATGACTTGTGCCAATTTCTTGATTATCAACCTATGTTGTCTATTTTCTCCATTTGCTACCAGTGCTTCCTGATAGAGGTTCATTTATGGCAGGTGTAGACTCTGGGTCTCCAAAATCCAATTCTAAAACTTAACTGATGCCTGTTTCCCATTGTCCCGTTAAAAGTGCTGGTTTAGAAGTGCTGGGATGACTTTGGATAAAACCTGTTTACTGTTAGTACATGCAATTTTGGGGTCACGTGTTTATTAACATCTTATCTATATAACTTGGCATTTAGATCAAGAAGGCCCTAGCGACCTATGCATAAGGTAATGAGAAAATGATCTTTCTTGTGGAAGGCAAGGAATGGGAGAAGTTTGCCAGAAAAAAAAACTTTTAAAATTATATGAGATTTTCTTCTGTAGTTGCAACAGCTGTTGTTTGCTAATCATTGCACTAAATTAGGGGAAAAAACTGCCTTCGAAGTGTGTTATTTGGACTGGATTCAGAAAAATTAAAATAAGCAGCTTTATGTTGGATGCACCCCAGAAACTTTGTAGGGAACTGTGACATAATGTTTGGAGCCTTGGTTTTGTGTGACATGTCTTTTTGCTGGAATCTACAGATATTATAGCACAAGTCGTCAACCTTGGGTGATATTTCCTTGAGGGCAACTGTTATTTATTTATTTATTTATTTTTGGGATGACGGTGAAATTCTTTGAGGGCAACTGTTAAGCTAAATTGGCTGAAATTATTTGGTTTGGTTAGTTTACCGAATTGAACCACCTTCACAAAACCATTGTCCGAAATCTAGGTAGTTTTGTCAAAATGTATGTTTCAGTTTCAAATTCATTGATCCAAAACAGGCCAAAATTCCTAATTTCAGCCAAATCCCTTGCATTTTTTGTTCAATTCTAATTTTATTTACAAAATGTCCTCCGTTGGGGGCAAATCATCAAGGTCGTTTCTAGTCTCTTGTGAATGGAGAAGGGATTTTGGCACCCCTTGAAACCCAAGATTTACATATTTATATCATTGGGATTTATTTTACTAAGGTGATGCCTACATTTTAACTTAAATATATAGTTTGTCTAACTTTCTACCTTTTTTCAAGTAATATTTCTTTTGAAATAGAACCCCAAAATGCCAAATCAGCCAAAATGTTTAAAATTGGAGTCAAACTGAAATAGCGCCAGGAATGAAATTGACAACCACGGTGCCAACTGATCAAAACAGTTCTAAACCTCATCCAGAATTACCTTATACTTCGAGGCTGAAATGAAGAGCCTAAACATACTTGGTTCTGAAACTAGTAAAAGGTTTCTGTTTCTGCTACGCTTCAGCTGATGTAATAGAAACAAATATGCATTTTATTAGATATACTAAAAATAATTGATGTTTATCTAAAGGTTTCTTTTTTTCAGGAGTTATTTTACTGGAATACATCAGAGAACGTGTCAAGAATTCTTCGGCCTTTTCAAGTATGCCTGAGGCTTCTACGATTTTAAATGATTGCAATTTGTTAAGGATCATGAAGGCGGCGGAAGTTCAAGACACAGTGGCAAGAACTGGTGCCTCTTTGAAAAGGAAAAGAACGAGATGAATATTAATTGCAGTCTGTTGTGTGCAACAAGTGATTGTTCTGTTTGTGTCTTTCTTGCTATTTTATGAGAAAATTGGACGACATTGTTACCATCCATTTAAGAAATGCAAGGGTGATTTGTGGTGAGATCCTTTGCCCAAAGTTAGAGAAGAATTAACGGTCAATCAGAAAGGGGCCATGTGGAATATAGATGCAGTTAATTAGCCGCACTAGGTAGGGCGGTTTGTGGGTGTATATCTACACCATTATTTATTTCTATGTGATTTAAGGCAAAAACATTTTGGCTATGTCATTGCCTTACATTGAATGGTTAGAAATTACAGGCAGGGCTGATGTTTGGCCCTTCATCTCTACAAACCATTCACCTACCTGGTGGGGTCAAGAACAACACATGCATGCTACCTGGTGCCTGTAGGGGGGCCGTACTCTATTAAAATGGGGACCGACAGGCGGGCAGCATTTTTTGATAACAAATGCGGGCCATTGGAAATTGTTTTAACATCATGACATATACAAGGCAATCAAAACACCAGACTATGTATCAAGGAATAAGGATTACTCCTTAACTGGACAACCAGATCACTATGACCAACTGTAACCTTGATTAATTGTACGTCGATTAACGCCCTTTCTCTATAAATTCTCTGACAATACCCCTTTAATGAAATTCTACAGGTTTGTCTGAGACTCGCGGTGGGAAGACATACCAAGTATTTATTAATGTACGAAGGTATCCATCAACAGACAATAACACTGGTGTTTCGGAATGTACAGAATTTAATGTGTTAAAATTTGACCATGTGTTTGTTAATGTGTCACTAATTTTTGTTTGGACTATCAATTTCAAAGTTTTAGATGGGTAATGGAATAAGTCTCATATTTTAAGATGATTAATTAACACATAATGTTCACATTCTGTGGGCCATTGCCCAACGACATACCCATATTTTACATGATATGATAATCCGCAAGGGCAGACTCAGGAAACTCAACTTGGGGGGCTCTATGTAAAAGATATATTGGGGGAAGGGGCAAATGTTAAAAAAAAAAAACACGGACTTTTAGAATTTGCAAGGGGGTTTTAAAAAGTCTTACCTTGTTTCAGGTATGGGTGGAGGCTTCAGCTCCCAGACCCATGTACCTAATCCGCCCCTATGACGAGGTCGAATCACGCATGCTATAAGTTGGTCTCCTTGAGTATTCTTCAACTCATAAAATTCAAAATAGAATTTACAACTGGAAAAGGTCAATGCTTTCTCAGGTGGCCGCAAGATCCGTGTTCTTCCATCCCAAATTATTGGATTGCTTTTTATAACTGAACCTCAAAAGCTAGGCAGCAAATGCAACCCATGATGAACCAGTTTCTTTGGAAAGGAAAAGGATACAGGAAAATAGATCCCTGATATCAATTCCTTGGAATGCGATTACATTAACAAAAGTATTTGTGGAATTAGGAATACTAACTATTGAGTATCAATCAAAAGCTTTTCATGTTTATCTCATTGGTCCCCTTAGCCAAAATTGCTGGTGTGCTAAAATCATGTCAGGGAAGTCTATGGGGGGTAAAAAATCACAAATTGCTCATTAAAAAATATTGACTCGCTTTCCTGGAAAATGTTGATGGGTTATAAGGACCAATGGTAGGCGGGTCGTCGGAAATGGCCAGCTTATAAATACTTTAGATGACCTTTGGACCCCAGAGTTGGGCAAACTTCAGGATATACTAGCTATGTAGACCAAAGCAATATTCCAATTTTGGTTAAAGATATTCTTCTACAAAACAACAATGATGATGATCTTCTTTGGTATGAGGCGAAACAACGACAATTATAGGAGGTTGAGATGCACCATGCTGGGACCTGAATTCTGCAGGTACTAGCTCTCTTAAAGATATTTACAAAACCATTATGCCAGTTTCCATGGATCCACCTTGGAATAATATATGAAACCTCTCCCTCCCCTCAAAAATCAAAATGTTCACCTGGAGACTTCTTAGAGGATGATTGATGATAGCCCATTGTCTTCATGCTTAGCAAATCCTGAATTCTTATAATACTTGTGCATGTTGTCGCGATTTTGCTGAAACCAATCATCACTTGTTAATATCTTGCCAATTCACTAAGCTGATGGTATTAACATCAGAGTCTCTTGAGTCATTAGAAAGCGACCCACTTCGTTTGAAACATTTAGCCCATATGTGGTTCTGGGATTCATAGACCTCTGATTGTGCATTCGGGATGGTAGTGGCCTGTAATATTTGGAAGCCTAGAAATGATTATATATTTAACAAGCTTTCTCCACACCCGCAGGCTATTGTGATTAGATTGTTGAACTTCATCCATCACTGGCCAATATTCTTAGACGCATCAGACAAGCAAAACAATATCCCCCAACTCTGGTCAGCACCCCCACCACAATTTATTAAACTCAACATATGATGGGTCTTTCCTCCAAAGGGATCTGCCATCAGGGGTTGGAGGGATACTTAGAAATTCTGTTGGATACATAGTTCAGGCCCATTCCAAGTAGATTCAGGCTTCCACTCCGCTACAGGCAGAGCTTGAACCTCTTGTCAAAGGTATTTCCATCTGCAGCCTATCAAGGCTTTCAAAATGTACTAATAGAAGGTGACTCATGACTCACTATAATGAGTGCGCCGGAACAAGTCCCTTCTATGTCATTCATGGAAACTAATGAAGCTCTGGAAATCCATCAAAAGGCTCCTTAATAGTCTCCATGCATTCTTGGAAAGTCTCTTTTTTGTAGACGAGAATTGAATCAGGTGGCTCACTACTTAGCCAAAATCAAACCATCATTTCGAATGATATTCATTGATTCGTTACCTTTTCACATTCAACAGATATATGGAAAGTCTCTTCTTGTAGACGAGAATGTAATCAAGTGTCTCACTACCTTGCCAAAATCAATCACCATTTTGAATGATGTTCATTGATTCATTATCTTTTCAAATCCAGCAGATATATGAACAGGAAGTCCGATCTGACCACAAAGATACAGCAGGTCTCCAGTGGCTAGTAGAGATGAAGCTCAAGAGGAAAGTGTTTTGTTGAATCCTGGGGACAGTTTCAGTTTCGATGTAAATAGCTTTGTAACATATCAGGGGGGTAGTTATCTTAGGTTGAGCTTTTTGACAGCTTGATGTAACATTCTCTTGTAGACGAGAATGTAATCAAGTGTATCACTAATGTAAGGTCTCGACCTTTAATACCATGATTATTGCTAATTAATTGCATTTTAGGTAATTAAGTGGGATTAAGTCTAAGCGGCTCCGATTTACTGTTTGAGTCATGGGTACGAAGTTTCTAATGGTTCTGAGTTTGTTTGGGTCCAGTAGGGGAGTAGTTTGCAATTTTTGAGAGTTTTTAAGGATTTTTTTTGTAAATTCATACTTTTAAAATTATAATTTCCTTAACTTTTTCCTTTAGTTGCATTTCGATCCGACCTATTGAAGACCCCCAAATCTTGAGCCATAGAAGACCAAGGACTAAACTGTAATTTTGGTAACCCATCTCCAAATAAAGAGTGTTGCTACCTGCACACTGGGATTTTCTCTCTACACACTACAGTAAATTAAGACTAAAATGCCCACTTGTAAATTTACCAAAATGATTGAACTTCACCCCTCCCAGAGTCTACTTGATTTGATATGAGAAGGGTTCTACTGCTATCTACGCACTGCGTTTTCCCTCCAAATCAAAATATGAGAAGGGTTCCTCTGTTTACAATCTTCGTGCATTCATCATTCCTCTCTACTTGCTTCCCTCCTTTTCAGTTTAAATGAACGTGAAGACTACATCAGGAAGAGAAGGTTTCTACTTCCTGTATTGACTCCTCTCTACTTCCCCCCTTTTTCATCTTCTTCACTCCCGGTATAAAGCCTCACCTCATTCTCTATTTGACTGCAACGATTTTAATCTTGATTTCATTCAAAGTTGATACCCGCTTTGCTAGCATTCTTAAGCAATGGACGAGCGAAAGGACAAACAGATAATGGCTTCCGATCATTCGAGCAGTGTCGAGGTAAGCATATTCATCGCGACTTGTGATATGGTTAGAGACGAACCGTTCGGCCCTGCATGTCCGACCGAATGTCCTTTATGCCACATGTTAGTACCAAAGATTTCACAATTGAATGGCACTACAGTGCCGATAAGAATAGAAATCTGCGGACATGACTGACCGAAAATAAGGAAATCGTGCGGACATGCAGGACCAAAAATAAGGACAATGTGCGATGATTTAGGTTCGAACAATTTAATTTTGTCCGGATATTCAGAGCCGTGCAGTTGTGTCATTTACATACTCTAACAAAATTGGTTCCATAGCAGTTTCATGCGCCTACTTAATGCAGCAAGGTTGGGTCGGAATGTGTGGTCGACTATAGTAATGAGTTTATCACTCAAGAGGTGATTAATCTAGATGAATCATTCGATATTTAAATTGATGAAGTCACTTGGTTTAATATATTTTTGTTTGGTTATGTGCAGATATTCACAAGCCGAGAAGCCCTAATTAATTGGGCTCGTGAGGTTGGGAGGAGAAATGATTTCATTGTTGTGATTAAGACATCAGCAGCGCCCAACAGGAGAAATAAAAAACCAAGGCTGACCCTTGGGTGTGAGATGAGTGGGTCTTATAGAGACACGAGGATAACTAAAGATGGGACCGTTGGGAAGAAATTGAAGCTGACTGGTTCAAAGAAATGTGGCTGCCCATTCACGTTACAAGGCAAAGTGGTTGGCTCAAATGAGGAATGGATGTTGCATGTAGTGTGTGGTGTGCATAATCATCCAGCTGCAGACTTTCTAGAAGGGCACTCATTTGTAGGGAGATTAACAAAGGATGAAACTTCATAACTGGTAGACATGTCCAAGAATATGGTTCGGCCAAAGGATATCTTGGTGACTCTGAAACATAAAAATGAGTTAAATGTAAGCACAATGCACGTCAAAGGCATAAAGTTGTGGAGAGGGCTGGACGGAGTCAGATGCAGCAACTGTTGAAATTATTGGCGAATCATAGCTACATTGAGTGGCATAGGAATTGTCCTGCAACAAATACTGTCATTGACTTGTTCTTCACACACCCTACCAGCCTAGACCTCTTGTGTGCATTTCCTCATGTGTTGATAATGGACTGCACCTACAAGACCAATCGGTATCGAATGCCCTTATTGGATATTGTTGGGGTTACATACACAGAGAAGACTTTTTCGGTATGCATTGTATATCTCCAGAATGAACGTGAAGACTGCTACTCATGGGCATTGGGTATTTTGCGCAAAGTTATTGGCGAGGGTGTTCTTCCTAGTGTTATCGTCACTGACAGAGAGATGGCTTTAATGAACGCCATATCTATTGTTTTCCCCGGCGCCAAACATCTTTTATGCAAATGGAATATCAACTGAAATATCTTGGCTAAATGCAAGAAGTTGTTTGAGACGAAGTAAAAGTGGGACCGGTTTATAATGAGTTGGAACATGTTGGTCTCCTCGTCCACAGAATAACATTACAATCTGCAATTCAACTTATTTCTAAAGGAGTTCATCACCTATCCGGCAACACTTCAGTATGTTAGAGCGTCTTGGTTAGATGAGTACAAGGACAGATTTGTGGCTGCCTGGACAGACAAGGTCATGCATTTTGATAACACTACTACAAACAGGGTGGAGAGTTCACATGCACAGCTGAAGCGGCAGCTTGGATCAAGCTAGGGGACTTTTGAAGACTCTTGGATGAAGATTCACAACCTATTGCTATTGCAACATACAGAGTTAAATGCATCATTTGAAAAAAGTAAGACGGTTGTGCAACACAATTTCAAGCCTTCCGAATTCAACGAACTTCGTGGGAATATTTCTATAAGTGAATTAGAGAAAATCTTGGCTGAGACGAAACGAGCCTCGTCAATTGGTATTGATAGAGATGTTTGTGGCTGTGTACTTCGACACACACATGGTCTACCTTGTGCTCATGAGATTACAGCATACATAGGTGCTGGGCGCCCTATTCCTCTAGATTGCATTCATATGCATTGGTGCAAGCTTGATTTGCTATCTACCGTTTCTACCCAGGACTCTAGTGTCAATTTGGATTGCATGCCAGAGATAGATTTAATCGTCGAACAGTTCAGGTGCTATGATTCGAGAAAGAAGTTACAAATCTTGGATAAGCTTAGGGAGTTATCAAAGCTTGATATGACCTCATTGATCAAGCCAGATCCGAAAGCTAAATGTAGGGGGCACCCCAAATTGAAATTATATAATTCTACTAAACGTGAACCCTCTTCCTTTGAATTTGTCGAATCAGCTCAGGGTAGTTACTCTCCTGTCATGAAGACGGAAGAGACTATTGTCAGTAGCAGGGCCTCCTTAGTTCCCGTGAAGAGGCTGATGCCTAAGCAAAAGGTCAGTCGCACCTGAAATTTGAAGCCAGTTTCTTATATTAACACACTCCTAGCTGGTTTAACGCCTTATATTCATCATGTAAAGGATGTCAATGCGGATGGCAACTATGGCTTTAGAGCAATTGCAGGGTTGATGGGACTTGGTGTTGATTCGTAGTAGCAGGTACGGAAAGATCTTTCTAGAGAGTTGGTGACTCATGCAGAACACTACAGACAATTATATGGATCACACCAAAGGGTTGATGAATCTCTTCACGTCATATCGTACCAAGGGGATTGCCCTCCATATGATCAGTGGATGACGATGCCGGACATGGGACATCTAATTGCATCGCACTATAACGTTGTCCTATACCACTTGTCAATTGAGCAATGCCTGACTTTTCTTCCTCTTCGATTGGTGCCTATTCCTACTGCTACTAGGCAGGAGATCGTAATCGGTTTTGTCAATCAGAACCACTTTGTTCAGGTGATAAAAGTAGATTCACCTATCTTATTTTGCATGAAATGCCGTGACTCACTTGAACTCCTTGTTATGTGTAGGTTTTCCTCGTGCAAGGTCATCCAATTCCACCCATTGCTACTAATTGGATTCGTCACCTTCACCCTTCTGCAGATGGTTGGGTTACAGCTTATCAATCTCAGATCCAACATTTCAGAGAAATTATCAGTCCATCAGTTGCCAGATGTGAAACCATCGACCTTAAATGATTGTTACATTTTATAAGGATGTACAAGGATCCAATTTTTTAAGAACTCAATGAAATTGAGCCTTGTTGTAACTTTTTCCACCGTTTTTTTTAATAAAATAGCATTCCATATATCTTCATGGTGCATGGCACATCACTTAAGTTGTAGTTGCTAATTGCGGATGACAATTTAAACTGAACGGTCCTGATATTCCGAGAAATAACAGTTTGCACGGCCATGTATAACCGAGAAATAACAATTTTCACGGCCCTGTATAACCGAGAAATAACAGTTTTCACGGCCCTGTATAACCGAGAACTAACAGTTTACACGGCCCTGAGATGCCGAGCAGTTTCTATGGCGTCGGCCCTGATACGCCGAACACAAGATCATCAATTTCTGGTACCAACATTGGCAACTTTGTTCATACCAGTTTACAAAACTACTTCATCCATTTCATCTAAATGCTATGCAAATACAAAGATACTATCATTTTACATCAATACAAGCTACAACATTAAAAAAGATATCTATAAAGGGGCCAATGGATGTCAAAAGTTTTACATGTACCATCTTTGTTACCCAAAAAAATTGCATAAACTCAGTTTACAATATTTCAAAAGAAGTACTTCAACCAGAACCACAAAAAAATACAGATCAAATGCTAAGTCCACATCCTAGACCCCACGTCTCACTCTGCAACTGTAAGTGCGTGCCTCGCTCCGTGGCGGTCTATGAACAAGATCTTCCAGATCAGCTCCATCTAAGACCCTGTTGACGTCCTCAAGGGCCGCGTACAAGGCATCAGGATCTCGGACACTCGACTATGCCATCTCCTTAGAATAGGCTGAATAATACTTTGGGCATTCACGATGCGCTGTTAATTGATCACATAATGCACAAATTAGTCAGTTGGTTACACTTAATATAATAGTTTAGTTGTCAGGCATCATACCAATCGTGGGTCTATAGAAGAGCTGCCCTGAGAATCTTGAACACGCGGATTGAATGTGGAGCGATGTGCAGGGTTCTGAATGATTGGGTGCGACCCTCGGAGGAACCATTCCATATAATTGGGTGCACAGTCCTACGGCACACCACGCTCCATCGGAGACAGGAGGTGGTTATGCCACCTCTCCCATACTTGATCCAAGTAATTGTAAACGATCCGATACTGATTGTTGTGGCACCCCTAGTGGCGCGCTGTGGAGCTAGTGGAGTGGGGGGAATGCGTTGGACCCTACCAAACTACCTAAGCACCCAATCAGGATGATATGGTTCAATGATGTCGATCCACTTAAGATAGCCTATATAAAAAGCAACCTCGTTAAAGGGCTGATCTGCCCTGTGCTCTCGGTAGGGGTCCCACACCACCTGCAACATTAATCAACATATGCATTAGTTAAATTGTACGGTACTCATTTACTCAAATTTTTTATTTATAACTTATAAGACCTTACCTCATGGACACCAAGATCGTCAAGTGCCTCTCGTAATGACTGCAGGTTGGACATTTGGTCCCCAGACTCTCTTCGTGGCACCCAGCGATGCACCCACGGTAAATTTTCTGTGTATGTGCCGTTTTGGTGAGGCCTACACCTAGAGAAATGCTCGTAAATCCATGCCTCTAATAGAGTCAGATATCCTGCAATCTGCCTGACTCCACTCCGAGTAGCAAACCCCAACTGTCGATACAGGTGCGCAAGTGCAGCAGCTCCCCAAGCATATGTGCGTGCCTCATCGAAGTTCATTAGTAGCCTTAGATAGAGCACTGGGACCCTCGTGCAACTCTTGTCTGTGAAGAGTGTACAGCCCAAGATATACAATAGATATGCTCTAGCGGGATGCCTAATGTGCTCTTCTGGATCCGCATTGGTCACGTCTCCATATAGATCCCTCAGCCACTCCAGTCTAACCGATGAGCCCCACACACCTACTAACTCTTCATGTGCCTGCTGGGATGCGACCCCAAGACCATGCTCTACAAGTGTCTTTTATCGCTCAAATGACAGTGGGTCCACTGATACAGATTTTCCAGTGACCGGGATCCCTAAAATGGTGCTCACGTCATCAAGGGTAATCGTCATTTCACCGAAAGGCATGTGGAATGTGTTTGTCTCAAGCTGCCATCTTCCCACAAAGGCTGACACCATGTTCTTATTGATGGAACGATAAGATGTTGCCACCAATGGAGCTAACCCTGTACGGCCAATGAGACGACTAAAAACGGTATTCTGCCTTCCTTCTGAATTCCATGCTCATTCACTGATTTTTTGCCAATGGCTTATGCATTTAAGTGGCGGTCTCTCCTGCAAAATGAAATAAAGAACAAATTAGTGAAGGTAATAAATATTTAAAACATGTCTACCAAGATTATTCACAAACCTGCTGCTACCAAATACTTGCAGCAATATGTGTCCGAAAACTAGGTAACAGGGTCAAACTTGTAGCCCCCCGCCCCCCCCCCCCCGGCGGGAATTCCTCCAGTCATATCATGAGCAACAGTTGAAGTTCGTTCACATACTTCTTCTGCCTATTCAGAGACTTCGGTCTCCACTTGGGCTTCGGGTTGTTCTTCAACTACTTCTTCGTCACCCTCGGACACATCAGCAACAAACCTTTGACGGAGTCTCCTGTTCGACGCTGTATCCTAGAGGTCCTAGAGGTAATGGGCACATCCATATTTCTAAAAAGAAAAATCATCAGTACATAGTTTACCACTGAGTCACAGCCCGTTCGGCCCTGACTATCTATGTGGATATTATGGTATCGGCGTTACAGTGCCGAGAAAATGTTTTCTACTCGGACCCACAATGTCAAGAAAATGTTTTCTACTCGAACCCATAGTGCCGAGATTTTTAGGTTTTTACAGATCGTGCAATCCGAAGAGAATGTCTTCTTTCGAACCTACAACGCCGAACAGGATTGTCACAGACACACTGAAACGATGACAGTGGCTGGATAAATGGGGGTGACAAAGGCGCATGAGGGATGATGGACAGCGCTTCTGCTCGGTTCTACCGAGGTCGGCGGACGTGGGAGTCCGTTTGATCTGACCCTTTCGTAACCGGGGGGCAAAGGCGTGCATCAACATTTTCTTTTGGTGTGGGTGTGCCAGATTTTTTATTTTACTTGGAATTACAAGTGGAAATCCGGAGATCGACCTTCGCAAGTAAAAAGGAAATCAACTTCTTTCAAGTTTTCCATTGCACATATATTTAAGAAAAGAGACGTTTTTCTTGGTTTGCCGTGAAAGGTGGTTTTTTTTGGCATTTATAGCCAATTTTGGCGTTTATAGCCGATTTTTAGCGTTTATAGCCGATTTACAATTCTTATCAATAATGAAAGACAAGAGTTGTGATTTTTATATCTTTTGGAAAAATACAAACTACAATGAAAAGCAAGAAAATGAGGATCTAACTTCTCAGGAGATTGTGGGGGACTCGTTCAGATTGACGGTCGGAAGTCATATGTGGACTTCGCCATCATCCATGCAGATGAGAACAAAGGATGCTTTTGATTCGCTTGGCTTGGTTATAACCTCAGGTTTTTAGAGGACAAAGACCAAAATGAGGTCCTATGTCCAATAAAAAGCTAAGTAGACGGGCTGAAAAGCCACGTCTAAGCCATTAGAGGCAAAAGGAGAAGGCAAGGTCCTTGGGGGGATAACCCCCAAGGGACTTTTGTCACCTTGTAGCGGTGGCCGGTGCAGAACTTCAGTAGAGTTTTCTCTCTTTCTTTCTCTGGATTTTCTGTGCTTTTTCTGATTAGGGATCTCTGTTTGATTTTTCCGATCTGGAATTCTTTGGAATGCTCTCCTATTTATAGGCTTTTAGGTAGCCATTTAGGAGGATTTTTGAGCCTTAATTGTCATAAAGCTATATAAAGGGAGGAGTTACAAGATTGAATTCTTTATTTTGTAACTCCTTTTTCTTGGCTTCTGATTGGCCGGAGGAGATTAAGGGCATTTAATCGCCATGATGGGAGGAGTTTCATAGGTTAAATGCCATGAATCAATTGACTTGTAACTCCCGGGTGCTTGCTTCTGATTGAGCCATCCAAAGAAATGAATTAATGACTGCAATAAAGCTAGTCAATTAATTGTATTAAATGGTCGCCGAGCAGTTGAAGAGTCGCGGGCCGTGCCGCGTCTTTTGGAATTCTTCTGGCGATGATCATCCATGGATCTTTATGTAGATCGACATTGGATGACCATGTAACTTCAGGTGTTAGTTGCCAACAGCGGGTCGGTGCCATCTGTCCTGTCGATTTCTCGATCGTTCGGGTAGAAAGCACACTTTTTTGGTTGACCGGTTGGCGATCAATGTTGATTTTGATACTCTTGATGATTGACCTGTGATTTTGACAGATGTCAAAGGATTTGGCAACTCAAAAGTATGAATTTTGGAAAATCTTAGGAGTCGGACGTTTCGAATAACGAAAAACGATGAAAAATGGGGTTTTCGGGGCCCACACGGCGATTCCGGGCTCCATGGTCGCAGGGGTCTGCGACCCTGGGGGGGATTTCACCCCTTTTGTCCCGTTTTGCGTCCGTTTTTTATGTTTTTTTATTCTTTTTTTGTATTCTGTATTTTTCTTGACATTTTTGATCATTTATTGGCCTGATTTCCCTGTAGAAAAACTTGATGAGAATCCTTGCATTTTTTAGTGCAAAGTGTCCAATTTTCCGGGAAAGCCGAAGACTTTGTCGCGCAAAGCTGCCGATTTTCCGCCAGAAGCTGAAACTGGGTCAAACGATGTCGGAATGACCTGAAATTTGGGGTGAAGCCTTCTGAGCAATAAATAAGACCAATCATAGGCTTTTGTTTGAGTTTTGAACCCGTTTGGGGTCCTATCACCAGTAGACTTATTTTTGTCGCTATGAAGATGTCGCGGCTTGATGTGTGGTCAACTGAAGTCCGATTGACTTGAAATTTGACAGGGAACCTATTGGAGTCATTTTAAGATGATCCATAGGCTCTGTCTTGGAAACCATGGTCCCAGGGAGTTTCACCGCCTAGAGGCCTGATTTGCTTCCGAGCGTCGAAGTCTGGTCAAATGTTTTCGAAATGACCTGAAACTTGACGTGTAGCCCTTTGTAAGTATTTTGAAGCCGTCCATGTGCTCTATCTGATGAGTGATGGCGTCGGTGGTTCTTGCCGCCGAGAGGCTTGATTTAGTTGTTCGAGGGTTGATGTAGAGTCAAACATTGTCGGTTTGACTCAGAACTTGACTTGGAGCCTTTTGGATGTATTTTGAGACCATCCATCGGCTCTGATCGAAGATTTAGTGTCTCTAATGCTTTCGCCGCCGGGAGCTCATTTTCAGCTGCCGGAGAAGCGAAGTTAGGCCAAATGATTTTGAAATGGCCCGAAACTTCTTGTGTACTCCTCTTTTGGCTGTCTTAAAGGATCTTGCAGTTTTTGTTTGATTCTGACAAGATTTGATTTTTGGAAGTAGCATTGCCAATTTATGGCAGGTTGCGACTTCATGTAGCTTTTTGGATCTTGAAGAACCAAAGTGACATTTTTGGTGTCAACAAATGCCCCCTCGAGGTGCAGCGACGAGTTGTTTAACTTTTGTAGTCGATGTGCCTCGAAGAGATTTCTGAAGGAGAGCTTGTGACTTGATCAAGAGCCTTTGAGCAGTCTTTCTTTTGGTATTGTAGCCTTTTGAGCTTCCAGGGGAATTTTATGGTAGTGAAAGGGATCACATACCATCTCGAGGTAAAGTTTTGAAGATGACATCAGGGATGTGGATTTAGGTTTTGACCTTGTGACCTAACAAGCTGTATATGGCACGTTAGGGGGTCGGGTTTGATTTTGACCGTGTGACCCAACAAGCTGTATGTGGAATGTTGGGGGGTCGATTTTGGTTTTGATCTTGTGACATAACAAGCTGTATGTGGCAAGTTAGGGGACCAGGATTTGGTTTGGATTTTTGTGGAATGTCAATTTCAAGATTTTGGCTCAATTTGGTATATGAGGCTGGATGGTTTGATTTCTGGAAGCTCATGGGGCTTGGAATTCTTTTTGTATGGTCCAATCAACTCAAAAGAGGCATGAAACCATTTTTGTATGCTCTTGGTAAGAGGGATTTCTCTTTGACTAAAAGCCCAAATTTTTTTTTTAGTGCCTAGGTGATCATACCTGGCTCATATAGGCTAACCCATGGGACCTTAAGCTTTTGAAATGGCTTAGATCTCATATGGTGTCATTTTTGTAAAGAATATCTAAAAATATCTCCTTTGGATAGAGAATATCTAAGAATATCTTTATTTGGAGAGAGTCTCTCATGTTCCATTTATTTTGGAAGAGAATATCTCAAGATATCTTTCTTTGGGAGAGAATATATCAAATCTCCTATCTTTTGGGAGAAAATCTCTCATTAATTTCTTTTTTGGAGAGAATCCCTCAAGATATCTTTCTTCTGGGAAAGAATCTTTCTAATTTCTTTCTTTTGGTAAGGTTACTAATTAGTAACACTTACCTCTTTCATCTTTCCTTCTTTGGTTTGCTCTCTTCTATAAAAGCAAGGAGGAGGTTGGATCTCTTGCTCTTATTGCTTTCTTTTGCAATAATCCCAAGAGGGCTTCAAGACCAAGAGTTCTTCTTCTTCAAGATCTTCAAGACTTTTCTTCTTCTTCTCCATCAATGGCTTCAGGTAAGTTATCTTTTTCAAGAAAACTCCATTGTAGGAAATAGGATGATAAAAAAAATGTTCTTTCTTTTTTTTTGTTTCTTTCTTTTCTTTTTTTTTTTGTTTCTTTCTTTTCACGTGTTTTCTTCTTTTTTTTTTACATGTTTTTTTTTCTCTTTTTTTTGTGGGCCGTACTGCCACTTGGCCTGTGGGCCAGTCCCATTTTTTGTTTCCCTTTTTTTTTTATATATCTCTCCCTCTTTTTTTTTTTTGAGAAAGTTTTCTTTTTCTCTTTTTTTTTTATTCTTTTCTTTCTCCTTTCTTTTTTTTTTGAGAAAGTTTTTTTTTTTTTGCTCATCATGATAATGCATTTTTTTTGGCAAACCAAGATGTTCATGCATGCATTCTTTTGTAAATTGAATTTGTAGCATGATGTGATAGCATACCTGAAAGTTTTTGCAAATTTGAGAATTTGGAGCTCGCAGCGATGTTGAGCCCTTCCTGATTTTGCGGAGACTTTGAGGTTTCGAAAGTTTGGAGTTTCGAAGCTCGCAGCAATGTTGAGCCCATCTTCAAGCTTTCTATTTCTTTCGGGATATTTCATTTTCTTCGGAATTGCCCCTGAATCATGTCAAAATTTCGCCAGATCTTTTTTAGCGAAATCCTGTCATTTTGATGATTGATCTTTTTTTTTAACCTTTGCAGGTGGTTCCTCCAGAATGAACAAGGGTAAAGAGCCTGCTACAAGCGTACCTCGTCGATTTGCTAGATCTTCTAATTCGGCCGTTTAGCAGGCCTGGGAGAAGGTCCAGTATGTTGAGAGGAACCACGAAGAGTGCGACTCTCTCAACAAAGATGAGATCAGACAGCGACTGATCGCTCTCAAGGGAAAGGAATTTTATAAGATCATGGTAAGCAGTCGTCCATGGGTGATGGACGATCAGAGCGTTTTGCCTAAGCCTACCTTCTTCTTTGGTGATGCAATCCCTGATGACATGACATACCAGAGAATATGTTTTCAGTTCTCTTTCACAGCAGATGGTGAGAAGAAGACCGTTGCTACCCGGTCGACATTTGATCGCACCGTCTCGATCATGAGCCTTACCCGCACGTGCTCTAAGAGGGAAGATCTTCCAAGCTGGGTGAGAAGGACAAATGTAATCAAGACCGGGGTTTTTGTTGGTGGTTCTCCTGGATATGCGGAGAAGTCGACTGCTGACATAGACATTTTGATGCCGGCCAGCGGCTACCAGGGCTCTGATTATCCGTCGGTCAATTTGGGACCGATGGGCCTTGGCATTTTCAGCGGTGACAGCAGCAGTTGGGTGAAGCCTTTTCGACTTCGTGGCCATTTCAGTGTTGTCTCCGAATGGAAGTCGTGGACTAATCGCGTCCTGCTGATTGGTGGCGCCTTTTTTGAAGGAAGCCGGGATTTTTGATGCGGTCCACGCCTTTAGGGAGACCGTGATCGTTTCCGACGAGGCCTTCTTGGCTATGTTGGAGTCATTCCTACTAATACCTTCGTTGTGACGAATGGTGAGATTGGTTTCTCTTTGAAGGAGCTGAGCGCCATTACTGGATTACCCATCCTTGACAGACTCTATGAGGAGTTTATGCCGATCGACAGTGTCCTTGAGGAGCAGTCTGAGGAGTTCAGGCTTCTGTACTTTCAGCTTGTTGCCTTCTATGATTTTTTGAAGGAGAAGGAGGGCTTGAGAGTTAGATCCAGTAGTTGGAAGAGTTCTGGCTCTTCGTTCCTCAACTTTTTTGACAGCAGAGAGTCTTCTGATAGTATGACCCAGGAAGACAGGAAGAAGACTTCGGCCATGCAAAAAGAGTTGAGAGATTTCTTCGTGAGTACTAACGCCATATGTCCTGACATTGCACTGCGGAGAGATCTCGCTGTTTACCTCACTTATTGGCTTGGTGAAGCCATTTTTGCTGGAAGAGATGGAACGCACATCAGGCCGCATTGTATTTTTCCGGCTTGTCAGATGGCGTTTGGAGAGCAGCTTGCTTTGGTGCCAGCTCTGTACTCCTACTTGTGTACCGAACTGCAGGCTGCTGCTTTTTTTGTTCGACTTGGGCTTCCCATGAACAGGGTAGCCCACATTTCTATTCGTGGTATGTGTACCACTGTTCTGGCTTCCACCGGCTGGGTACTGCATAGGATGATGATCCTCTGATGACTCGACTGGCTAAGGGCAAAGCCATGTCCGAATTACTTTTGTTTGCCCGCATGAGGATCCGACGGTTCAAAGATGTCGAGATGGGGCAGTCTTTAGTGAAGCTTTCTCCGGAGTTGCGGAAGAAGGCTTTTGATTTTGGTGCCTCCGGAGACTCTACAAGGGCAGGGTCGGGAAGGCATTGCTCCTTTACGAATGCAGAGAAGGAGTGGCTTTTCAGCATACGTGTCGGCACGATGGTGTACAGAGACATCTTTTCGTCGACATCCAGCCGTATGTACCTTCTCGCTTTGCTCTGCAGTTGGGCTTTTCTCAAGGCGTTGTTGGAGCGCCTTTAAGCATGGTGAAGCGCTTTGGAGGTTTACAGGACGGGAGGAACGCATGGGCTTTCTATAGTGCTGAAGACACTACTGCCATGATTTCTTATCCCGTGTTGTCGACTTCCCGGACTGCCGGCTTCACAAAGTGGTTCGTGGAGAGCTTTTCGGCATATCGAGGACTTTCCAAGAGGGAGCTTGATGTGAAGCTGTCATCTGGAAAAGGCCTTGGAAAGTCAAATGGCGTCCGGCGAGAGGAAGTTGGGCCTTCCTTTCTGGAGAGAAGCACAAGATTGGCTTTCTCGGTGACCAGGGTGTCATTGGTTCTGAAGCTGTTCGAGAAATACCTGATGATGCTTTAGAGCGGCTAGAACAAGAGGAAGCTGAGCTTGATGCTTGGATGCAAGCGGCACAGAGGCAAGCTTCCGTGGAGTCTACTGGCGAGAGTAGACCATCCAGTGAGGAGTCAAGTGGGAAACCTGACTCTGACAGTGGGGCAGGTTCCTCTAAGAAGCGAGCCAGCAGGAGTAAGAGGAAGAGGAGTCATCATCGCAGCAAGGGGCAACATGAGGACTCTCCTGACATAGAAGTCCCTCTTACTATCAATGAGGAGGTGCCAGGGACTGCTGACGAGCCTCCAGAAAAGAGAAGCCGAGAAGAAGAGACCGTCGGTGAAGGTATGATTCTTCCTTTTTCTTTTTCTATTTCTTTTCATGGGATTTTTCCATGTTCTAATTTGCTTTCTCCCTCTGCTGCTCTTTTTTTTTATAGCAGAGGATGAAGACTTGGTGATGCCTGAGGTTCCTGCCGATGAGGCGGTGACAGATCCGGTTGCGGCATCAGTAGAGGAACCTAGGGATTCTGGAGTAGTTCCAGAATCTCCAATTGGTATAACTTCTTTTGCTTTCTTTTTTTTGTCTGTGACTTGGTTTGCTAACATTTTCCTTGTCAGCTGACTTGACACAGGATTTCGATGACTTTGAACCATCGATGGACGCAAATGTTGACGATGCTTCCGATGAGTTCATGGAGGAAGAGAGTGTTCCGCCAGTCGTTGAAGAAGGTATTTTATAGTAATAACCCTGATAATGATTTCAAACAGGATCATATTCATACCTTTTTGCGGGAGGAGAGTCCGTCGCTTCCTTCATAACCAGAGCAAGGGATGCCAGAGGTTGATCCGGAGGTAGAGACTCCTGTAACCAATTCTGACACTATGAAGGAGGTACCTCGTGCTGAGATTCCTTCCCCAGCAGCTCCGACTGGAAAGAGTTCTTTTGTTCCTCCTCCAACGGGGCATGACATGAGCAGCCAACCGACGGAGCGGGGCGAATCTTCAGCTGTGCCATCTTTACATTTTGCGAAGAAGGTGGTGGTGTAGGTTTTGAGCTCTTGGATTGAGACTCTCCTTGCTGGACACTTGGATGCCGGATTTGGCATGATCCAGCATGTGCAGGAGATTCTCGGTGATGCCAAGAGGCTGGTCTGGATGTCACAGGTGCCAGGGCGATCGTTGATAGGATCATTGCACTGGGTGACAAGTGGTTTGAGACCATGGGTTTTGCTGACGACCAGTTCTTCAAGGAGATGTTCCTGGACCCTGTTGATAATGCTAAGTCTGACCTTAATAAGGCTATACAAAGTAGGAAGCAGATAGTCCGAGAGAAGAACTTAGAAGAGCTAACCATCATTGGGCTGACACATGACCTTAACATCCTTGATAGGGAGGTCGATGAGGCCAGGAAACGTCTTAAGCATTTAAAGGCACAAGTCGCTGCCAAGTGGGCGGTTATAACAGAGGCTCGTGACAGGGAGAGTGCTCTGATTTGCCGAATTGCGGATGCTGATCGAGTCCTTAAAAGGGAGTTTCATGAGGACAAACAATGGCAAACTGCTCGGGATAAGCTTTCCGGTGTGAAAGAAGGGTTGCAGCCTTCTCCAGCATCTCATGGCAAGTTTCTGAAGAAGCGTGCCTTGGAAACTCTGATGGCTGAGGCCAAAAGTTTGCTTGAGGAGCTGAAATTTTGGCTGGAGACCATTTTTGGTTGAGCTCCTGATTTTTGTAGCAGAAACTATCATTCTTCTTTTTTTTTTGGTACCACATGTATTTTTTGCTACTTTTTTTTTGTAGTGCTTGTGAACACTTTCTTTTTTTTGGTACCGCATGTATTGGTACTCTTTTTTTTTTTTCTCCCTACGTTCACTTAAATCTTTTTGTGATGAAAGCAATTGCTAAATGGGATGTTTTTTTTTTTGTTTTCCCTACGCTCACTTAAATCTTTTTGTGATGAAAGTAATTGCTAAATGGGATGCTTTTTTTTTGCTTTCCCTACGCTCACTTAAATCTTTTTATGATGAAAGTAATTGCTAAATGGGAATTGATCAAAAGCTTGTCATTTTGTGAAAATCTTTTGTCAAATGATTGTTTTGGCATGGGAGCCAGATTTTGTTTGTGGCATGAGAGCCGTTTTTGGCAAGAGAGTTAGTTTTGTGGCATTGATAGCCAAGTTTGTGGCATTGATAGCCGGTTTGTGGCATTGTTAGCCAGTTTGTGGCATCTATAGCCTTTTTGGTGGCATTTATAGCCGGTTTTGGTGGCATCTATAGCCGGTTTGTGTTGTGGGATTGATAGCCAGTTTGTGGCATTTATAGCCTGTTTGGTGGCATCTATAGTCGGTTTTGGTGGCATTTATAGCCGATTTGGTTTTAAAAAATGCAAGTATCGACTAAAAGTCGCCTCCCTGCTGAATGGTCTTACAAGTATCGATGGAATGTCGCATCCTTGCTCATTCGGTTACGAGTATCGATGGAATATCGCATCCTCGCGGATTTGGGTGCAAGTATAGATGGAATGTCGCTTCCTTGCTTTTCAAAAATTTTGGTTTTGCAGGTACTGACTTGATGTCATTTCCCCACGATTTTTGAAATTTGCGGTTTTCTCGAACCTTTAGGTTATGGATATCAACTGTAATGTTGCGTCTCCATGGTTTTTTAGGTTTTTTCGAACCTTTGAAATTTGGGTTGTGGATATCAACTGAAATGTTACATCTCCACGGTTTCTTGGTTTTTTTCGAACCTTTGAAATTTGGGTTGTAGATATCAATTGAAATGTTGCATCTCCACGGTTTTGGATTTTGCAAGTATTGACGAAATGTCGCTTCCCTGTGATTTTGGGAGTGTCGAACGTGGTTCGCATGCTTCCGATTTGTGCGAGTATTGACTAAGCGTTGCTTCCCCGCGGTTTTTTGAAAAACATTTTTTTTTTGTTTAAAGACATGAGGGTCATAAGTTTTGACCTAAAACCATTTTGGCGGTAAAAGGCCGGATTTTGATTCAAACCATGAATTTTGGGTTCAAGGGTTGAAAATTTTGGTCAAGTTAGGGAAAGGTTCCTAAACTTGGATTTTTGAATAATGAAATGATGAAAGTAAGCATTGTTTAAATTTTTAGAAATTTCAACATTTGATATGAAAATTCTAAAAAAGAGTGGGTTTAGCGAGCGAGTACCTGGAAACCGGTTTTGGCAGTACAGGCATTGCTCTTACCCAGTTGGGTAAGGCTTCAAGGGTAGTACCGCTTTAAGAACTTGCCATTGATGAGCAGCATGCATATGTCACCCTCCATGTTTAGGAATGCGCATGCGCCGTTGGAGAAAACCTTGTCGATGACATAGGGTCCCTCCCATTTTGGCTCAAATTTGCCTTTGGACTTGTGAGCGAAGACCATTGGTCTTTTTATCGTAAGAACTAAGTCACCTTTTTTATAGGCGCGTTGCCTGACCTTTTTGTCGAAAGATCCTGCCATGCGTGCTTAGTAAAGTTCAATGCTTTATCGAGCTTCGAGCCGTTTCTCATCGAGATTGTCCAGCTCATGGAGTCGCAATTTGACATTGCTTTCTTGAGTCATATCATTTTGCAAGGATACCCTCAAGGAAGGAATTTGTACTTCCAAGGGTATGACAGCTTCGCATCCATACACTAAGGAGAATGGTGTGCTATGGGTTGGTTCTCGAACAGTGGTTCGATAGGCCCACAAAGCTTCAGACAGTTTGTCGCTCCAGTCTCTTTTGTGACTAGAGACCATTTTTTTTGAGGATTTTGCAGACTATCTTGTTGAAGGCTTCTGCTAATCCATTTGCTGCGGGATTGTATGGAGTTGAAAGACAGCTTTGGATTTTGTATTTGTTGCAGAACCTGTAGAATCGATGATCCCGAAATTGTGGCCCGTTATCATGGGCAAATCTTTTGGGTATGCCGAAACGACAAATGATGTTGGTGCGCAGGAACTGAAGGACTGATGAGGTCTTCATTTCGTTAAGTGCAAATGCTTCTGACCACTTGGAGAAATAATTCGTAGCGGCGAAGATGAAGTGATGACCTTTGCTCGAAGGGGGAGAAATAGGACCCATGATGTCCATACCCCAGGCTTCGAAGGCCATGAGATCAATGTAGAATGAAGGATCTTCTGTTGGAAGGTTCGAAGGTGGTTCCTCCACAATATTTTCGGAGGCTTCCAGCTCTACGAAACCTTCTGGGGTTTCAAGGGCATTTCCAGACAAGGTTTTGTTCCTTTCCACGGGTCTTCTTGATCGGCAATTCTCTTAAGGTTTGCTATGAGATGATCTCAACTGCCTGTTGAAACCGGGTCGAAGTAGGGTACTTCTTTTGGAGACAAGGATTCTTCTGGGTCAGAATACCACACGTCAGTGCCATCGGACAATTCCTCTTCATTGTCAGAGAAATCGTACCAATTGGATGAGCTTCCTTAATCTTTGTCAGGTGACTCATCGAAGAAATATCCACGGAGATCGATGTCTTCATGGACTTAAGATGTTGAGGCTTGGTCAGTAAATTAACTTTTAAGCCTTTGTGTCAACTGTCTCAGGGGAGTGTTGGGATCATACCCTAGCCCGTGTGAAGACTTTTCTACATGGCCGTAGAGTCTCCAATCTTCTAGCTGGCTTTTGGTCAAGGTGGGCCCCAATGGCTTGAGAATACCGCGGCCTTCTCCCAAATTGACTGGGTTTTGAGCGTCATAGCCCATTTTCTTCATAATAGCTTGTGCCACAGGACTATATAAAGATAGTTGAGGCATGCCTTCGTTTTGGAAAGGTTCAAGCATGGAGTTTGATGAAGAAGTATCCAATCTATGAAAGAAGATCGGTTTTTCCTTTGCTGAAGTTGCTGGAACAACGAAGGAAGCTGACGTAGGATCTTCTATGTCAGAAGGTGTCTCCATTGGAGTAAGAGCAGGCTGAACTTCCTGAGTGTCAGCTTGGCTTGACGATGTGTCGTCTTCTGGCTCTGAATCCGAATCCATGTTTGCATGATAGACACGAAAGAGACAACAAATTTGCCCCGGACTTTTGCTTTGCCTTCTTCACTTTAGTTGTGATGACCAAAGGCTTTAAAGGTTTGTGGGAGATGATGAAGGGAGTTTGAATGCTCTCTTCGGATTTACCGGATGGTTTGTTTTTTTCCGTGATTGTTGAGGAGCCTTGCCTTTATCTTTCTGGAGATTTTTGGCAAAGGGTGCTGTGTGCTTATCCTCTTCTTCTTTTTCACCTTCATACATCTATGAGTCTGCAAAGTGGACTTCTTTACCTTTAAAGGGTTTTCTGTCCGCAAAGACTCGATGTATCATGCCGTCGTCACCAACAAACTTAATGCATTGATGTAGAGTTGAAGGGACAATACCATTCTTGTGGATTCAGGGGCGTCCGAGAAGGATGTTGTAGCATGAAGGGGTTTTTATTGCATATACAGTGGCCTCAAAGATAAGATCACCGATTTGCAACTTGAACATGATTTTGCCGATAGGCCTTTGAGTACTCTCATCGTATCCAAAGATAGATACAGATGTGTGGCTCAGCTTGCTGGGTGGGATGCCCAACTCTTCGAGAGCCGATGTGGAGATGAGGTTGAGTGCAGAACCTGGGTCGATCTGAACTCTATGCATAGGCATTTCCTTAATGTACCCTGTGAAGTACAGGGGTTGGTTGTGCCTTCTTTTGCCAAGTAGGAGGTCTTCCTTAGTAAAGGCGATGGTCGCACTGGCTGCCTTTTGAACCGAGAGGCATTCAATGCATGATCCCTCAGTTTTCTTCTTTTCTCCCTTTGAGGAAGCTTCTGAGTTTTTGACCCGGTAGTCCATTTCAATTTGGAGGACTTGCAGGGCATATTTGTCGACATCCTCATTCAGCTTTTGTAATTCTGAAATGAGATTATCACGAGTGTGCGGAGACATTCACAATAAATCTAGGATGTGCAGACGTGCAGGTATGTGCTTGAAGTGTTTAATAAGTCATACTTGAAAGCCTCCTTGGGGCTTGCATGTTCATCATTGTTGCCACTAGGGGCGCTTACAACATCTTTTCCGAAAGGATCTACATATGTAAAAGAAGATTGGTTGTAATTTTTATGGTAGTCCCGGCCAGAGCGGGTGCCTCTACTAACTTCGAGAGCTTCTTGAGAAGGGGCTTCGTTTGGAAGATTATCTTCAGGATTAAGAGGCTGTTGTTTTTCATTTGATGAGGATGTATCTACAGCAGAGTTGCCATCCTCATTGATTGTGTTGCACGGAGCATTTTCCGGGAACAAGTCCTGAACAACATCCAGCAACCTTTCTTCTTCGTTGACCAATTCATCGTCCCAAGCATCAATAGCTGGGGATTCTTCAGTCAGGAAGGGTGTGAACTTTGAAGTCACGGTCTCAGGAGAAGAAACCTGAAAGGGTGTCGTCTCAGTGAAAGTCACGTGAGATGAGGTGGCTCCAGAGGATACATTGCTAGGAGTCGTCGGAGTGTAAGTGATCTCATCAGACAATGCTTTGGAAGAGCTATAATCCCGAATTATCACATTACAGGAAGCTCTAACAGGAGACGTTGCCTGATCGGAGTCAAACTCATCCTCGGATGTAAGAGGATCGTCTATCCAGCAATTTTCTTCATTTTCAGAAGTTAAGGGAGGATGTACCTGATGGTCTTCATGGACTTCAGGCTCTGGATTGCGAGGATGCTCATTGATGCGGTCTTACTCTTTTTTTTAGAGCGAGATGCTGCATGATCCTTGCATATTCTTCAAGATCAGGCATGGGAGCCAAATCTTCTTCTTCGTCTGCTCTTTGTGGTTCAACATGGTTGGGTTCCACTGGAGCAATGACGGATGCTGGTTTGACAGCATTTTCTTGTACAGCCTCTTGGTCTTCTTCATCATCAGACCAGGATCCTTGTGGCTGTAGGGGGTTATACCAGATTACTGGCATAAGATGAGTCTCAGGAACCCATTCTTCATCGGAGAGATATTCTCCTATTTCAAGGGATTCCTCCCACTCGTCGATGTAGTTGGATTTGAATCCATCATCGGTGTCACTGGACTCGTGTCCATCAATTGATAATCCAACTACCGAGTTGCAAGAGTATGATGCCCCCTTCGTGGCTTTTTCTTTGAATTGAGGTGGCATGAAATCACTGAGAGTGAATTTCCTTACCCCATTTGAAGTCTCTGGAAGGGACGTTTTTGTTGCCTCCAGTGAAGTGGTAGAAGAAGCCTCTGCCTTTTCTTGGACATTTTGTTTTGGCTGGGTCTTCTCTTGGCGTTTAAGCTTGAGGAGATGTTTCCTAACCTGCCTTCACTGTTGAGCTGTAGGCTTTGTTTTCACGACCTCCCAATTTTCATCTTTCAGGAGATCGGGATGTACCCATATGGGTTGTCCGTCTAATGTCGGGTAAGGAACTAGTTCTTCGGACGCGTTTATCACCTTGAAGGAAGTAATGATCTTCTTCTTTAGTGATTTTGATGTTTGTCCACATGACACCATGTTGACGGAGGCAGACCCATAGCTTTTGTCAAAGGTGATGGCTCCGTTTTTCCACATCTCGTTTATTTTCTCCTCACAATGAAGCATTGATTGAGAGGATGCGAGATCATCTGGTGGTATGGACAGTACCGAGGATCGTTGGTTTTGCCAACATCACTCGGTCTTTTGGGTTCAGGCAAAGTGAGCTTGCCGTTTGCCATAAGAGCCTCGAAGATTTCTTCAATATCTTCATCGAACGGGTATTTCTTTTCTACTCATTCTTTGAAGGCTTCTGAGAGTTCAGGTCTCTTACCAGCAGCTTTGTTTTTTGGTTTCTTTGGTGGCTGAGGAGCTGACTTGGTCTGCACATTGAGGTCCTATTTTTTTCCTTATTTTTGAGGTTGCAGTGGCGGTTGGCTCTTTTCTTGATGATTTCTGACTGTTGAGGTCTTTAATCATCGTTTCAGCTTCCATGGAAGCTTCTAGGAGTTCTCCCAGGTTCTTTGATTTGTTGCCGATGATCATGGAACGAATTCTAGCTCTCATGTTGTTTCGGCAGATGTCGATTAGCGACGCTTGTGGCAATACATCAGAGCATTTGTATCCCATTGCTTTCCACTTGTGAATGAAGTCATATGTTGACTCATTCTCCCCCTGTTTTAGGCAGCACAGCTGAGCCATAGTAGCTGGATGATCCTCACCTTTGAAGTGAGTCAGGAAGCGTGTCTCTAACATGGCCCAATTTTGGATGGAGTCCTCCGGCAAAGTGGAGTACCAATCGAAGGCCGTACCTTTTAGGGTACTTGCAAAGAGGCGGATCTTGAGTGCATCTTGATCTGCAATAGCCCCCATCAGGATCTTGAAGTGGATGACGTGCTGTCGGCTGATCCCTTCCCCGTATATGTTTGGAGAGTAGGATGCTTGAATTTTGTGGGGAACGGGACCGAGTCCATCCATAAGGGATATGGTGGCTTGATCCCATGCTCCTTGAGTATATCCTCTTCTTTTGCTTTGGCGAGGATACTGTCTACGTCCTTTTTTGTAAGGGCGCGTGACTCATTTTCTTCTCCATTTACCTCATCGTCTTGATGATTTGGAGGAGGTTCATTGTTCGCCTGATTTTGGAAGGCAAGGAGAAGGTTTTCCATCAGAGTTTCAATCCTCTACTGGCCTTGTTCCAACTGCTGGATGTGTGTGATCGCATCATCTTGAGGTGGATTACGAGGTGGTGGCTTAGAGTTTGTAGCCAGGACGTTCATCCCTCGAGATTCGAACGAAGAAACTGTCCTTGTGACTGAGCTGGGCCTCATTCTTTTTTATGAAGAGCTTGAGGAAGGATCACTCTGCCGTCCTTTACTTGAAGGAGCAGGGGATTCTTCTGAGTGTCTTTTTGTCCTTGAGTGTCTTTTTGTCCTTTACTTGATTACGAGGTGGTGGCTCAGAGTTTGTAGCCAGGACGTTCATCCCTCGAGATTCGAACGAAGAAACTGTCCTTGTGACTGAGCTGGGGCTCATTCTTTTTTATGAAGAGCTTGAGGAAGGATCACTCTGCCGTCCTTTACTTGAAGGAGCAGGGGATTCTTCTGAGTGTCTTTTTGTCCTTGAGACGCTGCGGGTCACCGGACGTCAGACATGGATTTTGGATGCTGACTTTTGGCGTCTGCTGGTTTTTCCAACCATATGGACAGTAGCATCTTGGTTGGGTCTTTCTTTTTTGACCCATTTGGGAGAGACTTGAAGTGTAGGAGGCTGGGTCCTTTGCTTTTCTAGTCTCTTTTGTCGATACGACGCGCGACGGCGTATACGACGAGCAATTTGAGCTTCATTCAGCTCTGGCTAGGCTTTCATAATGAAGGATGTGCTCCCTCGAGTGCAGCAGCCAAGCCTGTCTTCTTTGTAGCTGGGTAAGGACAGGATGCGGACCCGGTCCTTCGCCTGTTGAAGCGAAGCTTTGAATTTTTCGAGTTCGGCCCCTGTAGATATGAAGGGTCGAACCGAAGGCTTGTAGGCCTTAACAGGTGCTTGCAGGGGCCTTGTGATGCATAATCTGATTTTGGGCTTGTAAGAACAAGCCGGCTCATGCTGGGTTGACTTGGGAGTCAGGTTGGAGATGGGTCTCTCATCTTTCATATAGGCAAGAAGGTAGAACTGGTTCTCCTTGAGTGGGGCCATGTATGCTGGCTTGGTGGATGTATGGGACCTTCTTTGTTTTGGTGAAGGTCTTGGGGACCAAGTCTTGGGATAAACCCGGTCGTTTGCGGGTCGAGGCTTCGTGGGGGTGCCACGGGCTTCGGGCCTTTTGATGCTCGCCTTTGGTGTCACAGTAGTGACACGTTGAGAGGCGACCTTCAGCTTCTTGGAAGGAACAGTTTGTTCTTCGGGAAGTGGGAATGGTCCAGCGCCCCAAAGACGATAGTCCGGGGAGTCGAGGTCGGCCCGGAGTTCAGAGAGTTGCCGAGGGAGTTGATGTTTCGGCAGCTAATGGGGCGCTTATAAGTGCGCGTGGTTTGCTTCTGTTGAAGCTTGAGCTGGTGCTTGTTCTCATCAAAAGTAATGGTAAGCGATGCTGCCATTGTTAGTTTTTCGAAAAAATTTCTGAAACAAGACCACATCCATTAGTAATCACAAGAATATAATGATCATAAATGGGAAGTTCTATGGCTTTGTGTTTTCAAATCACTCGAGGGATATGACCCAAGCAATATGAAGAAGGCAAAAAAGCCATAGAGGGTATAATTGTTCTGATCGCAGGTATGGTAAGCCCAGATTGAGCGTCCCAGTGACTGCTAGAAGCAATTGTGAACCTAAATTTGACTTATTGAGAAGCAGAGCTTGCTCGATGTAAGAAGAATATAAGGTTGGAGTTACAAATGTGCCGGTCGCGAATACAGTAGACCCTGAAAGGGCGTAGTAGTACCGCTAGACACAAATGTTTGGAGATCGCATCCATGAAATGAGATTCTCTGTTTTGAAAGGTCAAGATTGGATTCATCAAAGAGAGCAGATGGTATTCCGATCCAAATACGGTCTCAGCGATTTCCGCGAGCGCCAGTACTCAGAAGGAAATGAACCATAATTTCTCGGATCTGAATCCAAAAATGACGAGTTTTTTTTTTTTTGAAAGGTCAATATCGGGTTCATCAAATAGAGCAAAAGGCATTCCAATCTGAACACGGGCTCAACGATTTCCTCGAGCGCCAGTGTTCAGAAAGGAGGAGACCAAAATTTCTCCAATCTGAACCCAAAAATGACGAAATTTTTTTTTTTGAAGATTTGTTTTTAAAATTTTTTATTTATTTATTTATTTATTTTTATTTATTTATTTTAATATTTTTTTTTGAAATTTTTTTTATTTTTTATTTTAAAAATTTTATTTTGAAAATCTTTTATTTAAAAGACGAGAGAGTACACATAGGCCTCTCAACCCGGTCTTATGAAATCTCGATTAATAGAATTGCCCCCAGGTAAGGGTAGGATTACTTATTGAACCCATTTGGAGGACCCTTGTCTAGAACAGTCAAGCTGTCTCCACACTCTGGACAAGGCTTTTCTTGAATCAACCGTGATCAAAGAATGCATTTGGTTTAACCTTAGTGGTCTATGTCTCTTTTTTTTTTAGATCCCAAATAGACTCATCGAAGAGAAACGATGGCCCAAAACCTTAGTCAAACAGGCTCAACATTTCTGCAAGGTTTCTCAATTTTGAATCCAAACTGAAAAGTCTGATTTTTTTTATTTATTTTATTTTTATTTATGTTTTTAGATCTTTAATGAACTCATCGAAGAGAAACGATGGCCCAAAACCTTAGTCGAACAGGCTCAACATTTCTGCAAGCACGATGAACGATAGGAAATGATCAAGGTTTCTCAATTTTGAATCCAAAAATGAAAAATCTGATTTTTTTTATTTTTTGTTTTTAGATCTTTAATGAACTCATCGAAGAGAAACGATGGCCTAAAACCTTAGTCGAACATGCTCAACATTTCTGCAAGCACGATGAACAATAGGAAAGTATCAAGGTTTCTCAATTTTTAATCCAAAAATGAAAAATCTGATTTTTTTTAGATATCTAATAACTCATCGAAGAGAAACGATGGCCCAAATCCTTAGTCGAACAGGCTCAACATTTCTGCAAGCACGATGAACGATAGGAAAGGATGAAGGTTTCTCAATTTTGAATCCAAAATGAAAAATCTGATTTTTTGGTTTTTTTTATATATTTTTTTAGATCTTTAATGAACTCATCGAAGAGAAACGATTGCCCAAAACCTTAGTCGAACAGGCTCAACATTTCTGCAAGCACGATGAACGATAGGAAATGATCAAGGTTTCTCAATTTTGAATCCAAAAATGAAAAATCTGTTTTTTTTTTAAAAGAGAGAGTGGAAATAAATTCAAAGAATTAGAAATTTCCAAAAAATCTCATCTCATTTTTTTTAGATGCGGAATTCAACATAGGCCACCAATAAGAAAGTAGCCAAGGAATCCAGAAAAGAAGTATAAGCATAGAGCAAAAGATATGATATGCAAATATTTCATTTATAGCATCGTGTTCTCAAATGAACGAGTCCCACCGGTGTGCTAGCTTGATGGACAACGCTTCTGCTCGGTTCTACCGAGGTCGGCGGACGTGGGCGTCCGTTTGATCCGACCCTTTCGCAACCAGGGGGCAAAGGCGCAATCAACATTTTTTTTTATGTGGGTGTGCCAGATTTTCTATTTTACTTGGAATTACAAGTGGTGATCCGGATATCGACCTTCGCAAGTAAAAAGGAAATCAACTTCTTTCAAGTTTTCCATTGCACATATATTTAAGAAAAGAGAAGTTTTTCTTGGTTTGCCGTGAAAGGTGATTTTTTTGGCATTTATAGCCGATTTTTGGCGTTTATAGCCGATTTACAATTCTTATCAATAATGAAAGACAAGAGTTGTGATTTTTGTCTCTTTTGGAAAAATACAAACTACAATGAAAAGCAAGAAAAGGAGGATCTAACTTCTCAGGAGATTGTGGGGGACTCGTTCAGATTGACGGTCGCAAGTCATATGTGGACTTCGCCATCATCCATGCAGATGAGAATAGAGGATGCTCTTGATTCGCTTGGCTTGGCTATAACTTCAGGTTTTGAGAGGACAAAGACTAAAAGGAGATCTTATGTCCAATAAAAAGCTAAGTAGACGGGCTGAAAAGCCACGTCTAAGCCATTGGAGGCAGAAGGGGAAGGCAAGGACCTTGGGGGGCCCCCAAGGGACTTTTGTCACCTTGTAGCGGTGGCCGGTGCAGAACTTCAGCAGAGTTTTCTCTCTTTCTTTCTCTGGATTTTCTGTGCTTTTTCCTGATCAGGGATCTCTGTTTGATTTTTCCGGTCTGGAATTCTTTGGAATGCTCTCCTATTTATAGGCTTTTAGGTAGCCATTTAGGAGGATTTATGAGCCTTAATTGTCATAAAGCTACACAAAGGGAGGAGTTACAAGATTGAATTCTTTATTTTGTAACTCCTTTTTCTTGGCTTCTGATTGGCCGGAGGAGATTGAGGGCATTTAATCGCCTTTAATCGCCATGATGGGAGGAGTTTCATGGGTTAAATGCCATGAATCAATTGACTTATAACTCCCGGATGCTTGCTTCTGATTGGGCCATCCAAAGAAATGAATTAATGACTGCAATAAAGCTATTCAATTAATCGCATTAAATGGTGGCCGAGCAGTTGAAGTGTCGCGGGCCGTGTCGCGTCTTTTGGGATTCTTCTGGCGATGATCATCAATGGATCTTTATGTAGATCGACATTGGATGACCATGTAACTTCAGGTGTTAGTTGCCAACAGCGGGTCGGTGCCATCTGTCCTGTCGATTTCTCGATCGGTCGGGTAAAAATCACACTTTTTTGGTTGACCGGTTGGCGATCAATGTTGATTTTGATACTCTTGATGACTGACCCGTGATTTTGACGGATGTCAAAGAATTTTGATACCCCAGGAGTCGGACGCTTCGAATCGCGAAAAACAACGAAAAACGGGGCTTCCGGGGCCCACTCTGTAGACACCTCATTTGGCCCCTATGATAGCCTTAAACACCTGTCATATATAGCGATGCCCCCATTTCACCCATAATTAAATGATTAATGACATAATTCAGATTAATTAATGACAATGAAGATGCTTGTTGATAGTTTTAAACATTAGTTCAACAACTTCTAGAAATTCGTGAGAAGAAAGCCGAATCGCATTGAGATCTCGAGTCCAACTCACCTTTCACACAAGGAGTGGACCACAACACTATTCAAACCTCTTTCGGACCACTTAAGACATGCTTAGGCCAGTTCTTACAAAGATTACACTTAGCTTGCCTAAATGCTATCCGATTACCCTAAGTTACGAAGCCAGATCCATTGATCCAGCGGTCCCCATCTTTTCTCAGCCCATAATCATTAAGACAGTTGGACCATTGGATTCTTCACTTCGAGAGCTTTCCGATGGTATGTAGAACGTCCAAATCCGATAAGCGGATCAAAAGTTATGAGTTTTCGAAGTTTGCCTTAGAATGAGTAACGGAAATCCATCTAGGCACCACCCAAGTGGCGCCCACACTCTCCATTGCATCTACACGCCCCAGGCTGGGCGTCCACATTAGCCGTGACCACCTAGGCACCCCATGTGTGGCGCCCACCCTCCAAAATTACTAGTTTGGCCTAAAACGGACCGGAAACCACTCAACGTAGGGACCGAACTTTAAAAATGAAGGAACTCCACCTAGGCACCCCATGTGTGGCGCCCACATACTTCATTCCATCTAGACGCCCCATGGTGGGCGCCCATACTCTTCAGCCCACCTAGGCACCACATGTGTGGCGCCCACCCTCTTATTCCACAAATTTAACTTAGGGCAGCTCGCAACCACTCCAAACAAAGACCCACACAACTTTCCATCTAGGCACCACCCTTGTGGCGCCCACACTCTCCAGTCCACATAGGCACCCTGTGGTGGGCGCCTACCATGTCCAGTCCACCTGGGCACTGCCCTTGTGGCGCCCAGTCAATTAAGTGTTAGTGTAGGTCCCCTCAGTTGAACATCTATCCATTCTATCCTGACTTCAGATGGGACCAAACTTTGAGAATGATCCGAACCACATAGGCTCCACCCCATGGGCGCCTACCATGAACCAGTCCACATAGGCACCAGCCCTGTGGCGCCCACCCTATGCAGTCACCTGGGCACCACCCCATGGGCGCCCAGCCTCTTTTCCAAACCCTAATTTATCCCAAAACACTTAAGCCGCCTTGGGATGCGTGAAACCTTCTAGAAACACAAATTAATGAAGCCCTAGCCCTCCTAAACTCATCCCAAACCTCTATTTTAAGGATCTCTTAACCTCATTTACAAGGGAACTACTCTAAAAAAGAGAGAAAAGTATAGAGAATAAGCAAAAGGAGAAAGGTAGCCACCATTAGAGAGAAAGCTTCAGATCTAGAGAAGAAGAAGGGGAAATAGAGGAGGAGACTTCCATATCTTCAACTAGGGCTTTGGTTCTTCGCGTAAGCTTCGTTCTAGGAACTTGAAAAGTGTGATTCAAACCGGTATTCCTAGATCTTTCTATTCTTTTATTGCATTTTATCATCATCTTTGTTTAGAAACATGCTTAGGATCATTCATGCATGATAGATCTATATTAGTTCTTGATAAAAAATGGTATCAGCATCTCATCATATCAATAACATGTTTAGATTCATACCAGTGGTGTAGATCTGCATTGATTTCGTAGTTCTAAGTGCTTAACTAGGTTAGATCTCGCATTTATAGCATCATCATCATCATTTAGATCGAGGAGATCGCGAAAGGCCTATCTCAGGAGACTGGGCGCCACCCACTGGGCGCCTACCATCTCTGGTTTGGCTAGGCGCCACCCTCTGGGCGCCTACCCTTCCGAGATAGGGTTTGGGTTTTAGATCTCTACTTTTTACATCGTTTTCTCATAGATTTGCTAGTTGCATCATTAGTAGTTCGCATTAGGACACCCGCATCAGTTACTGAATATCGGAAATTGTGTTGAAAATCTTAAGACTGTTGTGCATTCGTTGCAATTCTTTGAAAACCCTGACTGAACAGGGTAGGCACCACAGGTGTGGCACCCAAGTGGACTTTTCCACTTCCACACACAATTTTCGATCTTCCGCATTTAGTTCTTAGAAATTGCATAACAATGATATGTTTGTTTGCTTGATATGTTCTGAATTTCAAATTATCGTTTCTATCACACACCACCATATCATTTGAATCATAAAGTCATAAAAACCCAAAAAAATCATAAAACATAAAACTATTTCTTCTCTTTCCTTACTCTCTAGTAAATTAGAGGAGAAACCAAAAAAAACAAATAAAAAAATACAAAGAAAACCCAAAAATAGTAGGTAGATAGCCTAGGTTATCAAATCTCGTGCCTAAGTAGGATAAACCCTAGGGTTAGCTAAAATATCATAATTAATTAACTAAAGGACCATCAAATCATTAAGAACCCTAAAATTAATAATCTAATTAATTTGGACTGAAATTGGACTAAGGAATCACTCAGATTGATTAGCGAACCCAAATTATTAAGATAGGCTTCTCCTCCTTTGAGCCTAGCTTGCTTATTCACTAAAAAAGTCCCTAATTAAGGATTAAACACAATTAATTAAGGCTCTAATCTCACACCAATTAATACAATAAATACCTTTAATCCAAAAGATCTTGAGACCTTAATTAATTCGGATTAAAAATAACCAAGAACTTAATTAAAAACCTAAGACTTAAAACAAATCCATCTGGGCGCCACCCCCTGGGTGCCCTGTTGCCAAATCCATCTGGGCGCCACCCCCTGGGTGCCCTACTGATAAGTCTTCCTGGGCACTACTCCCTGGGCGCCCAGCCTATTCATTCCCTAAGAGGCCCCACTTGAAGTTTAATCTAATTAATTAAGACTTTAACCAACCCTAATTAACACACTAAAATACTCTTAACTTGAAAGACCTGAAATCTTAATAAACTTAAACTCGAATCTACCTAAAAGATACAAAACCAACAAACCCTAAAAATATCCACCTGGGCGCCACCCCCTGGGTGCCCTGCTTGCCAATTCACCTAGGCGCCACCCCCTGAGCGCCCATCCTCTCCTGTCACTAAAACACCCCAATTGAAACGAAACTTGAATCAACACATAATAAAACATTGCTAACTTAAAAGATTTGAAAACTTAATCAATCTAAACCTGAATTAATCTAAAACGAACACACAACACAAAACCAAGACAGACATCCACCTGGGCACCACTCCTTGGGCGCCCATCCTTCCAATCCACCTGGGCACCACTCCCCAGCGCCCATTCTTCCAATCCACCTGGGCACCACTCCCCTGGCGCCCAGCCTTCCAATCCATCTGGGCACCACTCCCCTGGCGCCCATCCTATCCCTTTACTAAGAAATTCCTAATTGGGACTTCTAATTAAACCAACCCAAATTAACACATTAAAACACTTTAGGACTTAAGAAACCTGAGACCCTAATCAATTTACCCTCGAATTAATTTAAAGAACATCGAATCAACTCGAACATCAAGACAGCCACCTGGGCACCATTCCTTGGGCGCCCTGCCTGTCAATCCACTTAGGCACCACCCCCTTGGCGCCTAGTCTGTCAATCCACCTGGGCACCACCCTCTGGGCGCCCAGCCTGTGAACTCCACCTACCCTGTCCATTCCTTAGGAAACCATTAAACCGAATTAATTGGAACCTAATTCATCCCCAACTGAACACGAATAAACACTTTCCATCAAATCCTAAATCCTTAAATCAATTCAAGCTTGAGTTGACCAAAGAATCACAAAACCTAACCGAACCATAAAATACATTCATCTGGGCGCCACTCCCTGGGTGCCCATCCTGCCAGATTCACCTGGGCACCACACCCTGGGCGCCCAGCCTACTCTTTTTTAGAAAAGCCCCAATTCACAACTTAGCTCGATTAATTAACACTCAAGTTAATCCCAATCAACATAACAGAATACTTTTAACCTTAAAACACTTGGAACCTTAATCGATTCGGACTTAATACCCAAAACCCTTTGGAACCGACCAAACCATAAAGATTCCACCTAGGCATCAATCCATCTGGGCGCCACCCCCTGGGTGCCCATCCTGCCAGATTCACTTAGGCACCACCCTTTGGGCGCCTAACCTACATTTCAACCCTACCCAACCAACTCAACTAAAAATCAATAATTAAACACCTTACAACTTAAACTAATTAAGACCAGAACCTAAATCAATCCCCGGACCCAAAGACCAATAATTAAATCCCATCCGGCACAACACAAAATCACAGGCGCCACCCCCTGGGCGCCCATCCTGCCAGATCCACCTGGGCACCACTCCCTGGGCGCCCATCCTGCCAATTCACCTGGGCGCCACCCCTTTGGTGCCTATCCTTCCACTTGCACTAAAACACGAATTCTTGATTTTGTTTTAAAATCCAGACCCGCATCACTTTGACATTAGAACATCAGAGACTTTAAACAATCTTAGACATTTAAATTCATCAAGTAAAACCCCCGGAATTCCGAAAAGAGATCGAAAAGTCTGAAAAACATAAACTGTCAGGATATGCTCCACCCTCTGGGCGCCTACCTTGTTTTAATCTTGAATTGTGATTTTCGACTACTCTTTGGAATTCTGATTTAATTTGAAAATAACATAACTTTAGAATACTTAAAAACAGATTAGCCATATCCTTAAAACATCCCTAAACCACTCTCAATCAAAACCACAACTCAAAACAAATTGATTCAATTAAGATCTTACCCAACAAACTGCTTAGGCGCAAGAACTATTAAACTTTGGCTATTTACACCCTAGGATTAAATTGGATTACTTTGTTAGGTAGTTTAGAGCATTAGGCTTCACTCCATCACTCCTCATGTTCCGTTAGGGAATCGGAAAAGCTGATGTGGGCGGTCTAGGACCTTAGGTTAAGGTTAATCCGATGATCAGTAATAAAGCATTAATTACGTAAATCCAAGTAAATCCCCTAGTTAGGCCCTTCTAACCCCATATCAAAAATCCATAAAAACTATAAAACTAACAAAATAAACCCAAAAAGATTTTCCCTTTATTTCTTCCTCCACCTCAAGTGCCAGATATTTAATCGAACTTAATGATAAAAGGAAATGAAGAACTGACTTCTAAAATTGAATAAATGAGAATGACGAGATGAGATGAGTAATTTCACACTCACTTTTTACTTCGGCCCATCGGCTACCCTTAAACAATCACGGCCCATCGGCCACCCTTAAACAAACACTGGCCCATCGGCCACCTCCAGTCAATTACGACCCATCGGCCTTTCATCACTCGTGTATCGCACACGAAAAACACAGAAATCATAAGTCAAAATCTCATCTGCATCATCATTTTGATTTGAAAAGTCAGCCTTTAAACCTTATTTTGCCAAGGGATCTGAAGGGGGTACCCGGGAATGGGGCCAATCCTCTTCTTAAATATTTGGCACCTCCCCCCATTTATTTTCTTTATTTTAGTTACTTTATTTTACTTGGATTTATTATGATTATACTGTGTGAGGATTAGCCTTTATTTGGACTTTAACTCATGACCCTAGTTTGACCCTATATTAAAAAGACCCAAAGAGACCCAAATTAATGTGACAGGACAACCGTCGTGTGTTGCCGGCAGCACATTAGACGAGAGGAAGAACCCACCCACTTATTTTCTCCCTACATTTCTTTGGCTTTCATCGAAGAACGGTGTTACGGCCGTATCCGTAGCTGGCGATCGTGATCCATTGATTTTGAGGATAGTCGGAATCCTCATTTTTGATGTAAAATTTAAATAGCATGTATAGATGAATAGAGATTTCCCCACGCAAAATGCAAATGCCCTTTCTTTTTTTTTTGGGGGGGGGGGGTCAAAATTCACATCCGACACACTCGACGATTCCGGGCTCCATGGTCGCCGGCGACCATGGACCAGGGTCGTAGGGGCTGGTGACCCTGGGCCAGGGTCGTAGGGGTCTGCGACCCTGAGGGGGATTTCCCCCCTTTTGTCCCGTTTTGCGTCTGTTTTTGATATTTTTCGATTCTTTTTTTTTCTTCTGTATTTTTCTTGACATTTTTTTATCATTTATTGGCCTGATTTCCCTGTAGAGAACTTGATGAGAATCCTTGCATTTTTTTAGTGCAAAGTCTCCAATTTTCCGGGAAAGCAGAAGACTTTGTCGCGTAGAGCTGCCAATTTTCCGTTAGAAGTTGAAACTGGGTCAAACGATGTCGGAATGACCTGAGATTTGGGGTGAAGCCTCCTGAGCAATAAATAAGACCAATCATTGGCTTTTGTTTGAGTTTTGAACCCGTTTGGGGTCCTATCACCAGTAGACTTGTTTTTGTCGCTATGAAGATGTCGCGACTTGATGTGTGGTCAACCGAAGTCCGATTGACTTGAAATTTGACAGGGAACCTATTGGATTCATTTTAAGATGATCCATAGGCTCTGTCTTGGAAACCATGGTCCCAGGGAGTTTCGCCGCCTAGAGGCTTGATTTGCTTCCGAGCGTCAAAGTCTGGTCAAATGTTTTCGAAATGACCTGAAACTTGACGTGTAGCCCTTTGTAAGTATTTTGAAGCCATCCATGTGCTCTATCTGATGAGTGATGGCGTCGGTGGTTCTTGCCGCCGAGAGGCTTGATTTAGTTCTTCGAGGGTTGATGTAGGGTCAAACATTGTCGGTTTGACTCGGAACTTGACTTGGAGCCTTTTGGATGTATTTTGAGACCATCCATCGGCTCTGATAGAAGATTTAGTGTCTCTAATGCTTTCGCCGCCGGGAGCTCATTTTCAGCTGCCGGAGAAGCGAAGTTAGGCCAAATGATTTTGAAATGGCCCGAAACTTCTTGTGTACTCCTCTTTTGGCTGTCTTGAAGGATCTTGCAGTTTTTATTTGATTCTGACAAGATTTGATTTTTGGAAGTAGCATTGCCTATTTATGGCAGGTTGCGACTTCATGTAGCTTTTTAGATCTTGAAGAAGCAAAGTGACATTTTTGGTGTCAACAAGGGATGAAAATAAATATGAATAAACCAAATCTTTGATCTTAAAAAAAAACTACAAGCATTTCTAATCAAGCAAAAGGTATCGAAATCACTCACAGAGGTTGCAAAGTTGACGATTCACAGTAATGTAGTTTGAAGAACAAGGCAACAAGAGCACAGAGAGATGGCTGAACAGGAGGAGGTGCGGCATTCACGTCTGGGTGGGGGAGCTCGTCGAGATCGCCTTCGACGTGGAGGGTGCAGTGAAACAGCGGTTTATAGAGTGAAATTGGAGGGAAGAATGCAGCGTGTAGGGAGTATTTTCATCGAGTCTAGCGTGTAGGGAAGAATGGGTGTTTTAGAGCAATTGCAAAGTGTAAAGTGAAAAAGTTAAAAAATTATTCACTGAAGACCACTGTGTAAAGAGATGCAGTATGTGGAGAGTAAAACGTAGTGTGCAGGTAGCAACTCTCCCAAATAAAACCATCGACCCTCATCTCATTCTTCTCCCCTCACTTCCCCCTTGGCGCCATTGAAGTTCTAAAGATCTTCCAAGCCATGAGACCACCTCCCTTGTCTTCCCTAAGTCCTCCGGACCTCAAGCATCCTTTTTCCTTCAACTGTGCTTCTCTAGGTAAGCTCCTACCCTTATAGATATTAGGGTTTCCACCTTATTTGTTTAGAAATGGTTTAGGGTAGCGCACTAGCCCTTTCTCATGCATTTGTTTATGTTGAGTTGTTTTCTCAAATTCGAGCTCCTAGGTTTCATTGTTGAGTGCATTCCATGAAAGGCAAGTGGATATGTATACATGTTCTATGATATGTTTTTCTTTTTTATGATTCTAGTATTGACCTCAATTTTAGACACCTTTGAGGTCATCTAGAGTTAAATTGGAAATTCACATGCTAGCTTAGTTTTTTATTTTAATGGATTGGAATTGTAGGATTGGAGTCTGTTTATTATTCAATTAGAAAGGGTTAAGCCCTATGTTTATGTGTTTATCGGGTGGTTAGATCGTAGGGAAAATTTTCCCTATTTCTGAACTGAAATGGATTTCGGATGCCATTTCTGAAGCCTCACAGTTGACCGTGGAACCCCCAAGTAGGTTCTGTGAAGCCTGGGATGACTGAGCCCTTCGAGGCTAACCGTGGAACTCAAGAAAAATTGGAGTTAGGTCGTGTCTTGGAACCTGAATGACACATTGGAACCTAAATGTTGTACTCTTGGACCTCACGGTTGATCGTGCTGCAACCATGGAGGATCCCACGATTGACCGTGGATGTCCCACTATCGACCCTGGAAACTGGGTTCCTTCGTGGAAAGGACTTTTTCTTAAACTTTTGAGGACTTAGTTGGGACCCTTGGCATCACCATTTGAGGACTAATTGAGGGACTTTAAGTGAGGGATGTTTTGAGCCAACATTCCTTCACAAATTACTCGGATTACGTGCAAGGTGCAATCTGCTTTGGAAAGGACGAGATGAGGTAATGTGATACCCATCATCGGATTGCACACCATGATGGATGATTAGGGTATTGAAGACCTCACCTCCTCCAAGGACCAAATAGCAATGTATTGTATATCAAGGGCGACCATGTCCCTAGGTTTGGATCGTAACTCCTATGTGAATTTTAATTGTACATTTTGGTATTGATGTCAACATGCAAGGGCAGAGGGAGGGGAGGGCGAGTGGGTCAATTACCCCAACTCAACTTTTTAAAAATTTGAGGGATATTTTTCAGTTTTCTATGGGCATTTGTTATTTTTATTCACCTTTTACCCTTCCTCACTTGTAAGACTAAAAAAGTATAGAATAAGCAAAAATTTTAGGGATAGTGATGTCTTTTCCTCTCCTAGAAAAAGAAGCAATCCACAGTGGACAACTCATAGTCCCTTTTTACACGGCAAGTAACCTTCCACCTTTTTGCCTATTCCCATCTCAAAGGCTTTTTTACCCAAAAAATCCTTAATGCAATTGCCATTAGCCATTTGCCAACGAGGAAGAACTCTATAACCCATTTACATCAAGTATTTCTTTCTTTATTTTGCACTTTACAAAAATAGTATCTTATATTTGATGAATGAAGTTGCCTAAAAAGTGGGCCTCAATGATTGATGATCACAACCATTAATCTTGAATTCTTTGAGGTAGAAGATGATGCTTTATATCACATAGATATGGCTATGGAATTTTAGTTAACTTGAATAATATCTTTCTCATTTCTGCTATTGGAGGCATATCCTCAAATCTTTTAGAGCTACGGTCCTTTAATTAACTCAATCTTTATTTTGCAAAACAAACACATGTCATATTGCTTCTTTGCCTCTTTTATGCATTAAATTCAAGTTTAGCTTTAGGTCCATTATAATATATTAAAGCCAAGGGTTTTTTGCTTTTTTGACTTTTGGTTATGATTTTGACAGTCGGTTATTCTTTTTTTCAAATATTTTCTATTTTCTTTCTACTTATCTCATGCAAACTAACTATTATATCTCTTTACCAAAAACCACCTCTACTACCCACTTCTCTAACTTTCACTTTTCCATTTCTGCAACTCTCTTTCTATCCAAACTCTATCATTTCCTTTCTACTCCAATTCTCCTCTTTTCTTTCTATGTGATTAGCTTATAGATTACATATGTGAGTTTTATGGACTCAATCCAGTAGATGATATAATAAATTGATTAATTTCTTTATTTATCAGTATATTCATGCTTTCCTTTCATGAGATGAATTGTGATTTATTATATACTTGTACATAACCAATACAAATGACATTATGGTTCATGAGATGAACCAGAGTCCATAAGTATACTAGATGTAACACATGTGTATGGATGAGATCCACATACGGGAGACATGTGTTGCAAATCTTATACTTAAATATCTTCACAACTAGTGATGAGACTAGACATCCGATACCGACAAGGTTGCAGTACTTTGGTCACTGTGAGATAGTGTGATTTATCTCGATCATCAGAATGTAAGATTTTGGTTCAGAGTGCTGGTACATTGGATGTATTGAATGACCATGAGAAGCACTTTATGAACACTATCTTTAAACTTAAGGTCTGCTCTCATAATTCCCTAGCAGTAAGCTCTCAATCCTGAGACATTAATGAACTCAAGTTTCTATCTATTCATTTTCTTTGAGTCACCAATGAGTGAGGCCAACTGTAGGTCAACACCTTGGTGATTTGGGTACGTGGTAGTAGAGCTGTGAGAACATTCAATGGTCAAGATGGAATCTATCTCTAATATCCCCTTGTGCCAATTAATGGATTTATCATTGGTAAGTGCGCACCCATTCCTATTAAGAGTTAATTGAAAAGGTACCTATGATCATTATAATTAATTGGGGATCAAGGATAATAAGATATGGATCTAAGTTTGGAAGACAGGTCCAATTGATCTATAGATATTGATGGAGGGGCCTACTTGTCGTAATGTGGAAGTTTAAGGTCTTCTATGTAATATTCCTAAGACCGGAGTTCAATTGCATTTATATAGTGGAGTTAATTCTAATTAATTGTGGGCCCGGATTGCACATGAGATGTGGGGTCGCGAGTTTCAATTGGAGCCAGCTTTCTAAGGAATCCCTAGTGGTCCCCACGCTAGCCCAATTATTAGAAAGATACTAATTCTAGTTAAACTCTAAAAGGAAAGTTACTATTTCTATTTGAAGTAAGACTTCTAATAGTGGTAATAGTAAAGTTACTAATTTTAGCAGAAGTGGGACTTCTATTTTAATTAGAAAGGAATTAGAAAGTTACTAATCATATTTGAAGTGAGACTTCTAATTATGATATGGTAAGTTACTAATTATTGTGGAAGTAAGACTTCTATTTTAATTAGTAAAAGAAGAGAAACTTACTAATTCTTATGGAAGTGAGACTTTTAATAGAAATTAGTAAGTAGGGCTTGCAAAAGCTATAAATAGAGGAGATATAGGGCTGGAACTTTTTGATGCTATTCTCATCCTTGAGATTCACGCCCAAGAGGTTGTCAAGTCCAAGTGTTGGACGTTTATCCCTTTGTGTCCAAGAGTTGCACATGGTTCTTCTCTCTTTCCCTCTTCTAGATTTTCTTCTAGTTTCTCCTTTGAGTTCCTAGTAGTTTTCTCTTGGAGATCCTACCATCTTCTTGAGAAAAAGAGAATCTGATACGGGTCATAGCGTGGAAGATCGAGAGGTCTTGGAGATTCCTATTTGATAAGTGAAAGTGTTTCATCATCAAAGAAAGACACAACTTCTCCATTAGAGCACAACCGAGCTCCAAAGGTATAATCTACTTCCTTGTATGTTGTAGACTTTTGTTGCTTGATTGTTTGCTGGTTTCTATCTTCTAGATAGAGTTTTTTTTACTGATCGTGATGGCTGAGATTGAGGGTACGCGTCTTGGATTGGTTTTGGTAGCCTTTTGAATAGTTGATCCCTGCATCAACTGGATCAAAAGTTTTTAAAATCTATCCTAGAGGCCCACCTATTTCCAACAACATAAACATGCACTCTCACAATCTTTTCTTCTTTTGCTTTCTTTCTAAAATTTATGGATATTTTTTCATGCATGAATGTTTATGCTCCTATGTTGGCCATACTTGTGCTAAGCACTAGTTATTATGCTAGTAGACAATTATTGCAATGGTTTCTCAATAACTTTATGGAATCTCATAACTTATTAAATTATGTTAGATTAATTTAAATCACAATTAAGTCTCAATCCATTAAATTATGTTTAGATTACTTTAGTGAGCTTGAGCTTCTAAATGCACCCCCCATTTCTCTTTGTACACCCTCTTTAAGTAGAGAGAAAGAGGACAATTGTAAGCCTGTCGAGGACAATTGTAAACAGATGCTTTTTTATTTAATGGAATTTAAAAAAAATTGATGTACACCTGCTTATGTCTATACGATTATATATATATATTTTTTCGTGTAGTGAACTATAATAATTCCTATTTTCCCCCATTGAATATATATATTTTCGTGTAGTGAACTATAATAATTCCTATTTTCCCCCACTGAGAGAAATTCCTGGCTCCACCACTGTCCATACGTCACGAACGTGTTCTTTACCATTGTAATTGTGTTGTGAGATCACATGAATAACTTAGATGGATTGGACTTAGGATTATCTTTGTAGTTCGTATCTTTGTTGGGATTTGACTGAAGCTTTGAGGCTAGGTGGCTTTTGACCATAAAGGCTTTCAAAATGACTACTTATGTTAGTTTGATAAATTTGTCTGTCTAGGGGTATTCGATGAAGTTTGAATGATGAATTGATGAAGAGTAGTTCTTCATTCATTTTGATGAAATCTTGTTCACCTCAGATAAGCCTAGCCCCTCACTAGTGTATGTATAAGATTCTTTGTGTCAGGCATCACTTGCGTGTAACGTTTAACATAGCTGGGGCACCACTATGATAGGACTTTTTACTACGCCAATGTAGATCGATAATTTTGGATGGTTGTGTACACTATCAGATACCAATGATGTCGGGTTTTGATGTTTGTTACCATGGGTATCACTTTCTGACTGGGCTAGTCTCCCGTGCATTTTCTCTACTACAACTTGATACGAGTGGAGAGGACAATGATACTATCCCGTTGTGATTAGCTTATATGGACCACCTATTTGTTAGGATGTTTTTTTTAAGTCTTTCCTTATGATTCTTTATGCACTGAAACTCATATGATCATACTATCAGTAACTCTGATTACTACTGCATATCTAATGATGTTATATATATTATATTATATGTGTGTCTCTATATGCCAAATCTCGTAGTCTGATGATGCTACTCTTAGTACATAGGTACCGAGCTCGATGAGGAGACGAAGAAAGTTCAGACAGATCAGGCTGGTCACTTCCACGAGTGGTGTGTGGATGACATAGTGCAATCGTTCACCCCGCACTCGAGAGCCTTCACGCCTATATGGATAGTTCTCCTTTTGATTTATTTTGTTGGCTCGGGTTTTTGTAATGGGCACTTATTTCTAAACACTTTTGTATAACTATTAAACTTTAACTTTAGTAAATCTTAGCTATGCTTGCTCTTAATTGTTTACTATTGATGTCATTTGTTAAATTATGAAGCTTCCACTATATTATGGGTGAACTGAGGAAATATCTATACCTCACCACGGACTCCGATTCTTATGAGACAATAGTTGGGGGTCACGTGTACTTGTTTATACGAAAAATTATTATTGGCCCCATAAACTCACACATAATTCCCATTTTTCAGAATGGGGGCGTGACAACTACCTTGCCAAAATTAACCTCCATTTTAAATGATATTCATTGATTAATTATCTTTTCACATCAAGCAGATATATGAACAGGAAGTATGATCTGACCACCAAGATGCAACGGTTTTGAGCAAGTCTCCATGGCCTAGCAGAGATGCAGCTCCAGAGGAAAGTGTTTTGTTGAATCCAGGGGATAGTTTCAGTTTTGATGTAAATAGTTTTGTAACATATCAGGGGTAGTTATCTTAGGTTAAGCTTTTCGATAGCTTGATGTAAATCCTCTTATATTTTGTTTGTATACTCTTTTCCCTTCCTCTATATAAATATATCTTTCTAATAAAAAAGAATTTGTATGCATCAAAAGGACTTGGAACGTCAAACAACATCATCAATAAGGCCATTGGATTATTTTTAAAACGTCGAATGTTAGGCTCTGCTGTTGTTCTATCTCAAATACTATTGTGAGAATTAAACATATGCATCCCTAGGGATCCATTCCTGGGCAATGGGCTAACTTAGTAAAAATGAAAAAAACCCATCCCGGCCCGTTGCTTAATTGGATAGGGATGTGGTGTTTGTGGTGCATGAGTTCTAGTCCTTGAAAGCCAAAAATCAATTAATGTTTGTGATATGCATTGGAGTTTTTTCCCCAAGTTTTACACCATTTTCAGTAACTTACTTTGTTAGATTGACAAATGCACAAAAAAAATAAAAGGATTTTTAGTAAAATATGCTGTTTGGACCCAATAAGTTTTAGCTGATGATCAACTTTTAAAATATTAATAGTGTTGTGTTCAAAAAGTGTGTTTCGAAGGGCGGAAGTGAGTTTTTGTTGCAATATCGCTACTTATTTTACTTCATGTATTCATTTTCCAATCCATCTTTTTCTATATCTTAGCTTGGGTTCTGAAAAAGAAGGATGAACACTGCACATTTGAAGGTCATTCTCTTTTGACAATGCTTGGGAGGAAAATGAAAATTTAATTGGAATGTAATATGTCAAAACTGATAGCCAAAAAAGAGGAACATAAAACATGGAAGATCAAGAAAAACATGATGAGAAATGGGTAAAGACAAGGAGAAGGGGAAGGGGAGTTACAGTGGTTCTAAAATGGTTAAGTTCGATTTTTTAGGTAAAAGTTGAATAGAGAGGGAGTGTATAGTATCACTAAATTAAAAAGTTTGAATATGTAGTGATATAGTGTGACCCACGAGCATTTTGGTCCCCCTTGGCTATAGGAAGTAGTATTGTTTGGTAATATATTACAAGTCGATCACCAACTGGTAATTCTTGGATTTAAATAGAATATTTTGGGATATTAATTTACTAAAAAATCATAAAGAACCCTTCTAATTATCAATTAATGATAAAGATTTAATTTTTTTCAAATAGTGATAACAAAAGCTCAGATATATTTTCTAACAATGTGCGCATAGGTCGCGATATCACAACCTATTTTTAACTTCTACATTTGTTCGGACACGCCTTTTCCCTTTTGCCATGAGAAACCATAATGAAGATTAGAGACACTTGTAAGACATCGTCTCGAGTTAATCAAGATTAACTCTAATTAATCAAAAATTAAGCTAATTAACCATGTTTAATTACATTAATGATGGCTTAACACCAAATGGTATTGATTTAGCCTAAAGTGAATGAATTAGACTTAATGAAATGGATTAAAGGAAATTGAGTGAATTAAATAAGTTTTAGACTCAAACAAGGAAATGAGGGACTTTTATGTAAATATGAATTTCCGTGTATTTTGTCGAATACGGAAACTCTTGATACCGACACGCGTATCTCGATGAGTACGTTAACTTTCATAAAAGACTTGAACTCGTTCGACGAATATTAAATCAAATGACATTTCATTTGGCTCAATTTGGAATGATTTTAGGAGGTGGAGGGGCTCAATGCAAATTGGAACCTTATATAACCTAAGAGATGACTCAATGAGTCATTCAACTCATTTCCCAAACCCTAGCCCCCTTTTATTCCTCTTTCTTCTCCTTTTCTCTTCTTTCTTCTCCTTTTCTCTTCTTTCTTCCATTACTTGTATCAAGAGTGGAGATTAGAAGCTCACATTTGGTAGAGCTTTCATCATCTTCTTCATCTTCCTCAAGTTGGTTTCCATTTGTGAAGTTCTCAAGCTTGGATTGAAGAGGTTTTCATCTCAAAGATCAAGCTAACAAAGGGCTTTTTGTAGATTAATCATCAAGAGAGGCAAGTACATACATGTTTTATGATTTATAATGTTTTTAGACTTGTTAGAACTTGAGGAGTTCAAAAACCCAGAATTTCTCTTTAGAAATTTCGGACTCAGAACAGAAGTTCTGGATGCAGGTCGGTCAGCTGACAAGCTGACCGAGGCTGACCGACAAGCTGACCAAACTTGTTCAGGTTCATTTTTAACATGGTTCAGCCTCTGGAAAGCTGACCGACAACTGACTGAGACTGAACCGAGACCACCTGATGGAAATAAGTAGAAAATCCAACTTCTGGAAAGCTAACCGAACTAAGTTCGATTAGCCGAACTGGGTGTTTCGGTCAGCGGATAGCTGACCGACAAGCTGATCGCACTGGTCCAGGAATGTTTTCAACATGGTTCAGCTTCTGGAAAGCTGACTGACAGCTGACCGAGGCCGAACCAAGATCATCTGGTGAAAAAGCATAGAGAAACTAGCTTCTAGAATAGTTCGGTCAGCCAAAATGAGGACTTTGGTCGTACCGAGCTTATGGGAATTTCAGGTTGAGATCTGATTTTCCTGTTTCAAAGCCTAATTTATACAGGCTGATTTTTATTAATGTCTAAGCCTTTATAAGTGTAAATTAAGTTTTCCGAATGCACGATATAAATCTATAAAGTGATGTTCATAAAAAATAACATGTGCATTGGGTGGCGAGGATTTCACTCATTTGTTTGGTTTAGAAGTTTGAATAGGATTTGACTAGATTTCCACATCGAAACTATTTTTATAGTTTTTAAGCTCATTATTGAGCTACCTTGACATAACGTTTCCCTAAGCTCATTATTGAGCTATACTAACATAATGGATGGAAATAATGAATTGAATTCATATACTAAATTAAGCTCGTATAGAACTGAACAGAGTCAATATACTACTCTTATAGAGTTAGACTGACTTCATACACAGAATTATTGAAGAAATGAATAGTTACGAAAGGTAACACTGTAATGATAATAAAGGTACCATTGAAATGAATAATTCCTACTGCAGTAGATGATATGGGAGCATTCCGGAGCTCCGTGGCATCGCCAGTGATCTCTTATCAAGACACTGGTAGATCTCACCCCCATTTGTAAATTATTGATCCTTGAGGCCTGGGTCATTGAATGGTGCGCCCTTCCACCCTGAGCCAATAGAGGAATCGTAAGCCATGCAAGAAAGTAAAACAACTGCTTGAAGCCTGGGTCATTGAATGGCACGCCCTTCTACCTTGAGCTGAAGAGGATAATATAAATGAATGCATAATTGACTAGTATTGTGTTTACAATACATCGAACTTCTTCTGTTGTAAAAACTCAACGGAATGAAATGAATGTCATAGTATATATCAATCTAATGATATTATTGGACTGTAATGTTTCTGTTGGGAAGAACCGAACTGAAATATTGAATAACTAGTATTTGTGCATACAAATACACCTATTACTTCCATTACAAGAATTATACTAGGATGGAAATGGATACTGCTGCGGTTGTCTTAAGTAATTATTATTACTTGACTCCACTGTTTTAGTACTGTATACTATGCACTGTATTGAATTATTATAGAACTGTTGATTGGTAAATTGACAGGTTCTTGTATAATTGGTTTGTGTAGAATTGATTTACTGATTGACAATATATACTATCATAGAGCTGTAAATACATTGTTGAACCGCCGTGTTCACGGTGTTATTGATGACATCGCAGGTCCAGTCGCCGTACCGGTCTTGCAGAGGCCGTGCTGTTAGCGGAGATCCGATACCTCCAAGAGGATTGATCGAATGGAAGTGAAATCGGAGTGTGAATTAAATAGAAATGTGTATATATGAACTTTACTTTTGGTAAAGGAACTCATATGATTAATAGTGTTTAGTCAATGTATATATCCCGCAAATTTTATATATTTGACAGGTTTTGTGATTTGATATCCCTTGTAGGTTTTATTTTAACTTAATGTTAATTCGGAGTTTATGGGAGTGAGTATGAATTCACGACTCGGGGTTTATCCGAAGTAATCAGATCTCGGGACCGGGTCGTGACAACACTACACTTGTGTTCTTGTGGATCTCCATATCCACCAGTGGACCACCTTCTCATGTGTACATATGAACATTGTAATATTACTATAATCTTTGGTGACTAGTGATGAGTATGATGATTTTCTGTTAGCAGAATATCAGTGGTTATTGTACACTAATAGTATGTAAAATCTTTGATTTTTGCATATAGTAATCATAAAAGAGGATAACACCTCACACGGAGGGTATGCAGAAAATTCTCATCACACTCTTTGCGTGTTCCTTTTCTTTAAGCACATCATGTACAACAACTCCATTTGATTTAATTCACTTTGGTATTTGGGGACATGCATCAGTATTGAGTAGACTTGGTTTCAAATTTTATATTATATTTATTGATGATTATTCCCCCTATGCTTGGATTTACTTTCTTAGATCTAAAGATGAAGCTTGTCATGTTTTTGAAATATTTTACAACTATGTTTTCACATAATTTGATAAAGGAATTCATGTACTTCCTGCACGGATTTTTTTTTTGGTGTGTGTGTGTGTGTGTGTGTGGAATATATGTCCAAAACCTTCCAATCCTTTTTTCAAGCCAAGGGCATTGACCATCAACGGACATGTATCCATATACGCCAGAACAAAATGTTATTGCTGAACGCAAGAATCGACGTATCATAGAAACAGTTCGCGCCCTACTCTTAGACTCACATGTTCCTAATATGTTTTGGTGTGAGGCTGCCTACACGGCCGTCCATCTTATCAATCGTTTACCATCAAGGACATTAACAGGAAACACACATTATCATATTTTGTTTAAATCCTCTCCTAACTACAATATCTTGCGCGTCTTTGGTTGTCTTTGTTTTGTTCATATTCCCCAAACCGAAACAACTAAGCTTTCTACTCATGCAGCCAAGTGGGTGTTCCTAGTATATAGTGATCAATAAAAGGACTATGTGTGCTATGATCCTGCTGCTAAATGAATTTGCATCTCTAGACATATAATATTTCTTGAGCATGTGCAATTATATTCCACTTATTCATTACCCGTCATTTCTAACATTCCATTTCTCCCTCACTTTCCCTCAACAAACTTATCTTCTTAACCCCCTATCATACATACATATTCTCGTTGTCTCGTTCTTGTACATGCGCCGCCCCCTCTATTTCCACTCAGCCACCTGGTCTAACACAGGATACTACACATAGTGTGCCATTAAGAAGATCTACACAGGTTTCCAAACCTCTAAATTGATAAACTCTCGCAGCAATGGAATGTATTCGTATTCCCAACTCCATAAGGAAGCCAGTACAGATCCTAATTGGCAAGATGCAATGACTAAGGAGATTGTGGCCCTTGAAACTAATCAGACTTGGGAAGTTATTTCTCCTCCCTTTGGTGTATCGATCATTGGAAGCAAATGGGTCTCTCAGTTAAATTACGACCGGATGGTACTCTGGACAGATATAAAGCCCGTTTAGTGGCACATGGGTACAAACAAGAATATGGAATATATTACAATTAGATATTTGCTCCTGTCGCAAAAATGACTGTAATTAGAACCTTGGTTGCGGTGGCTATATCCCGAAATTGACCTCTTTTATTAGATGGATGTCAAGAATGCATTTCTTCATAGAAATCTTGAAGAAACAATTTATATGAAACCACCACCTGGGTACCCTACTCCTCCAAGATATGTCAGTTGATTAAGAAAATCTCTATATGGTTTGAAACAAGCCCCTAGTGCATGGTTCCAAAAAAACTTGTACAGTTCTTCTCGAGAACAAATAGTCAAAGAAGTTATGATCCATCTCTCCCCCACCCACCCACACACACACAAAAATTTCAAGAAACCCCTTTATATAAAAAAAAAAAAAATTTTAACCCATTTTTACCAATGCCACCCCCCCCCCCCCCCTCAAAAGGCATGGCCCCCGCTAAAGTCCATGAAAGTCCGTATATGTTTTGTAATCATGGCCCCTTCATTGTTTGTCCATCCATTAATTCCCAACTTTGGAACCTCATTGAAGGCCATTCTATATTACTTATTCATTAATAATATACCTACCAAAAATTATTGGCAAGATTATAGTAACTGAAAGAAAAAAAACATAAAAAAAAGTTAGGATTGGAGAGAGAAAGGAAGAAAACATGAAATAAAGAGCAGGAGATGGAGAGTGAAACTGATTGACGAAATTGTTGTAATCGGGTTAGCTAACATTGATGGAAAAAAAAAGAGTAGAAAGGAAAGTAAAGGAAGATAAGAGAAAAGATGGAAGAAAGAAAAAATGAAATAAGTAGAGAGAAAGGAAGGGACGATGGATTTGCTTGTTGGCCATCGAACTTCATGGATTATAGATTAATGAATCTGAGTTCTGCCCTCTTCTCCCCTATTCAGCTCTTTTTTCAGGTATGCGTCCATAATGAGAAAATCCATTTTAATATTTATTAAATATATTTACAAGTCGTCAATATTATAATGAACTCTCCATCATTATGCCTATTCTATCAGTGTGGGCCATGTTTGAAATCTAAACCATTAAAATTATTGTCCATTTGCATTTTATCATTAAATATAATGTCACTCCAATTAGTGTTATTTATCCAACAATTGATAAAAAAAAAATAGTAGTGGCTTCTCTATGTCAAATGTGTTTTGGACATGATTATCTCACAGTAGGAATAAGTCCTATTACACAAATTTTAAAGGTGATGGATAATAGTAGAAAAAGTGTTATTTAATGGCTTAGGTTTTAAATTTGCCTCCCACTTATTTATAGTATCGGTTGATTTATCTACTTAGGTATTCTAATTTTTTAAAATTTAAAAATCTCACATTAAAGTTTTCTCCTATCCAAAGCAAGTGCTCCCGATTTTTTTATGGATCCTTATCAAATATCACTCAATCACTCAAGCCACCGATAGAGGGCTAGAATCTCAATGGAATGAAGATTTGTGATGATCGATACTAGTAAGCACCCCACTAAGAAACCTATTGAATTTATCATGAGTCAAAGCCTTCGCACTCTTTGTATTAATTATGTGTGGGGAAATTCCCAATAGAATCCTGGGCAAGGTGCTCCATCCCGGGCCCCCGCATCAGCAAATCCATCCCGGCAAGTCTATCCCGGCAACTCCCCCAACTCGGCAATGCACGCCTTAGCAAGACCAGATACTCCACCTCGGCAAAGCATCCCACTTCGGCTGACCAGCTCGGCCCGACTTCGGCGTCCCAGTTCGGCGACAGTACCAGGCCCCTTCCACTTCGGCAACAGTGCCCTGACACTACATCTCCGCCAGGTCTCACCCGGCACGACACTCCATCCCGGCCAAGCGCCTCATATCGATGAAAGTAGTGAGCACTGACAGCTGTCCTCCCATGGACGCTCAAGCACGCTATGGCCCGTGCGACAAGACAAGGGGGACAGCCCGTATCTCCTGACAGATCGCCCTCCACAGCTCCCAAAGCGCCAGGATATGGCCTAACGGGACAAGACAGGCTACGACGGGACCAGACAGGCTACGATGAGACCGCGCCTCCCTAGTACCTGACAAAGTGGGCTACGACAAGACAGCCAACTACCCCTTTGCCTCCTCTTCCTCTATATAAACACGGCTACAGCTCCAAAGGAAAAGAGGACGCCATTACCACTCTGGTATGCCATCTTCTTCCCCAAAAATCTCCTCCCTCTGCTTAGTTCATATACTAACTTAGGCATCGGAGAGCCCTGCGCCGCCCAGGCCAGGGTCCTCTGACCTGCATTTCTCCTTCCTTTTCTCAGGCTCCAGGCGCAGGCATCGGTGTCCCTAATCTCACTCGGGTAAGTCCTCTAAGGCACCCCCCATTATTGTGGGTCGTTATTTTTTGCACCTACAATTGGCGCCGTCTGTGGGAAAGTAATATCCCAACCTCTCAAAACCTTCCCAATCTTCTTAATCTCAACCTCTCAGAAGCCATGCCTCCGAAAGCTAAGAAAGGCGGAGAATCTTCAAGACCAGTTCTCGAGTTGCTAGCACCGTCAACGGACGTCCCTCCTCAGGGACGGTCCCGAACGATCCAAGGCACATCCGCAGGCGAGGGTCGCCTGGGCTCCCAACTCTTGGTCGAGATCCCATTCCAGGAGGGAGTCGAGGCCTCGCTCTCAGCGGACGAAACCGTGCCACTCAGGCGCGACGAGCGTCGACACGAACGTCCCCGCAAAGATAAAGCTGTTGCAGCTGAGGGAGACGTCGCAGCACAAGACGCTCTTCTCCAGAAGCAGGAGCAGCTAGTTCAAGAGCTCCAGCGGGTCCAACAACAGCTAAGGGCGGCACAAGCTGCCTCCTTGAGGCCGGTCTCTGAGCCTCAGGGAAAAAAGAGGGATGCCCCCAGCAAGGCAGCCCAGCCTCCCCGCGAGGAACTCAGAAATCATCTGGACCAGAAACGGAGCCAGATCCGTGACGAAGGCTCGAGCAACAGCCGAAGTCACCACAGCCGCAACGGCCGAACCCATAGCCGTCGTAGCCCGAGCCATCCCAAGCGAAAGCTCCGAGCTCAGACTCCAGAGAAGGACGACGAGCAAGAGCGATTTGACAAACGCGTCAGATTGGCTCTCCAACACAACTTGGACATGCGGGACCAGAAGCAGCTCTGTGGTCACACTGATCTCGGGGGCTCGCCCTTCACAAAAGAGATCGAGCACACCCCCTTGCCCAGGAAGTTCTCCGTCCCGCGGTTCGTCCCCTACGACGGACTGTCTGATCCATCTGCACACCTCCGACACTTCTCCCAGAAGATGTCCATCTGGGGAAACGAGGGTCACCTAAACTGCAAAATCTTCTCCTCCAGTTTGGGTGACCTCCCCCTGAAGTGGTTCTGCTCTCTCCCAGAGCAGTCGGTTTCCAGTTGGAAGGAGCTCCAGCTCTCCTTCCTGAAGAAGTTCCAAGCCTACACCGTCGTCCCCAAAAAGGAAGGGGACCTCATCGCCTTGAGAATGAAGCAGGGCGAAACTCTCGCCAAGTTCACCCACCGATTCTGGGCGGTCTACAGCCAGATCGATGGCGCGAGGGAGGCGATAGCCATCTACGCCTTCCAGCATGCCCTGATCCCCGGCAGCGACTTGCGAAAGGACTTGGCCGGGGACACCCCAGAGTCCATGTCAGAGTTAATGTCCCGGGTGAAGCGCTTCATCGCCCGGGAGGAAGACGAGTTCCGAGCTAAGGATCAAGACGGGCATCCGGAGCCCGAACAGAAGAATAGCCAGCCTCGGCAAAGAGGCGGGAGGCCCTCCCAGAAGCAGGAGCCCAAGCGGGACTGGGCCTCCAGTTCGACGAAGCCTTCGTCGTCCAGGTCTGGGGGCAATTGGAAGCCCAGACCTCCCTCCAGCGCCAGTCAGAGCGTCAACGTCGTCTTCAAGGAGCCGATCTACCGCATCCTGGCCAAGATCAAATCCAAGTCGTTCTTCAAGTACCATCCGCCCATGAAGAGTGAACCCACCGAAGGAGCCCGAAGCAAGCTCTACTGCTCCTTCCATAAGGGCAACGGGCACAGGACCGAAGAATGCAGGACTTTGCAGTGGTATCTGGAAAAGCTGGCCAAAGAGGGCCACATCCCAGAGTTCATCAAGGAAGGTGATGCCGGCGGCAGCGAGGGCCGGGTTCACCAGAGCACGGCCCAGGCTCCAGACAGCGAGGACTCAGAGAAGATCATCAACGTGATCCATCTGGCGTCCTCAGTTCCCGCTTCCTCATCCCGGGGAAGCTCTCAGGCCCGTGCCGAGGCCAGGCGGGCTTCGCACGAGAAAGAAGTAATGAAAGCCGACCTCGCTCCGGCGTCCAAGAAAGCCCGCCACGACAGACCAGCCATCTCGTTCTCGGATCGAGATCTAGAGGGAGTCCAGGTCCCTCACAACGACCCCCTGCTCCTCACCATGAAACTGAGAGACTTCACCGTAAAGAGGATCCTCGTCGACTCCGGCAGCTCCTCCGAGGTCCTCTACTACGACTGCTTCAAAAGGATGAAGCTCTCCGAAGCAGACCTCACGGAGGTCCGGGCACCCCTGCTAGGGTTATCCGCCACACCAGTCTACCCCAAGGGTAGAATCACCTTGGAAACCCGAGTTGGCGGAGCCTCCGTGTCAGCCGACTTTCTAGTTGTGGACGCCCCTTCTCCCTACAATGTCATTCTGGGCAGAACGTGGCTCCACAAGCTAGAGGCAGTTCCATCTTCCTTCCACCAAAAGCTGAAGTTCGTCCATGAGAACGAGGAAGGCAAGATAGAAGTAGTCACAGTAAAGGGAGACCAGCAGCAGGCCAGGCAGTGCATGCTGGCCGCAGTCCCAGCCGTAAAGGAGCCAGAGCGCGTCAACCTGGCCGAGTTCGAGAAAGGCCTCGATGAGATCGGCCGGGACCTTGAGAAGAAGAGCATCGAGGACCTGGCCGAGGTCAGGCTAGACCCGGCAGACCCAGACAGGTTCTTCCTGATCGGCACCCAGCTGTCGGACGAAGAAAGGGCCGGACTCTCTCGGTTCTTGATGCAGAATGTGGACGTCTTCGCTTGGAACCCAAGTGAAATGCCCGGGGTCGACCCAGAGGTCATGTGCCACAAGCTCAACGTCGACCCCGACCACAAGCCGGTAGTGCAGAGGGCCCGCAGAACCGGGCTGCAGCAGACAGATACGGTCGTCGAAGAGGTCGACAACCTGCTAAAAGCAGGGGCCATTCGGGAAGTCCAGTACCCGGTATGGCTGGCCAACACGGTGGTGGTCAAGAAGAAAACTGGGAAGTGGAGGGTGTGCGTGGACTTCACCGACCTGAACAGGGCTTGCCCTAAGGACAGTTTCCCCCTCCCGAAGATTGACCAACTGATTGACGCCACCGCTGGTCACGACCGAATGAGCTTCCTTGACGCCTACCGAGGCTATCATCAGATCCCGCTCTACGAGCCCGACGAGGAGAAAACATCGTTCATCACCCCCCGCGGCACTTACTGCTATAAAGTGATGCCCTTCGGGCTGAAGAACGCGGGGGCGACTTATCAGCGCCTCGTCACGAAGATGTTCCAGGCCCAGCTCGGCCGATCGGTAGAGGTGTACATCGACGACATGGTCGTCAAATCTGTGCGCTCCAGCGACCATCTGACGGATCTCGGCCAAGTCTTCGGCATCCTTCGCGCCTACAAGCTCAAGCTCAACGCTTCCAAGTGCGCCTTCGGCGTAGCCTCTGGCAAGTTCCTCGGCAGCTTGGTGACGCGGAGGGGGATAGAGGCCAATCCGGAACAGATCACTGCCATCCAGGGCATCCAGAGTCCCTCTACCACGAAGGAAGTTCAAAGGCTTACAGGAATGGCCGCCGCACTCAATCGCTTCATCAGCCGCTCATCAGATAAGTGCAAGCCTTTCTTTCAGCTTTTGAGGAAAAATTTGAAGTTCCAATGGACCCCTGAGTGCGACCAGGCATTGGCCGCACTCAAAACTTATTTGATGTCACCACCATTACTCTCCACCCCAACTCGGGGGGAGATTCTGTATTTATACCTTGCGGTCTCGGATCACGCAGTGAGCTCCGTCCTCATCAGGGAGGACGAGGGAGTTCAAAAGCCGATCTATTACACGAGCAAGACCCTGCTCGATGCCGAGACCAGGTACCTCCTGTTGGAGAAGCTTGCGTTGGCTCTCGTTACCGCCTCCCGCAAGCTCTCCCACTATTTTCAATCCCACACTATTGTGGTGATCACGGAGCACCCACTCCGTTCATTGTTCAAAAAAGCTGACTTTTCAGGGCGCATATCAAAGTGGGCAGTTGAGCTGGGGCAGTATGACATACAGTACCGTCCCCGAACTGCGATCAAAGCCCAGATCCTGGCAGACTTCATTGTCGAATTCACCTCCCCCAACCCGGCTCCGACCCAGCTCGGCACGGCACTGGGGGGCACAGGGCAAGAGCCAGTAGAAACAGAAGTCCAGCAGTCTCCCATCTCGGCATGGAAGATCTTTGTCGACGGGTCGTCCACCTCCAAGAGAGCTGGCCTCGGCATAGTTCTCCAATCGCCAGAGGGGCTGGTCATAGAGCAAGCCTTCACCTTGGACTTCAAAGCGACGAACAATGAGGCAGAGTACGAAGCAATGATTGCAGGGTTGAACAGCGCCCGAATCCCTCGGAGCCCAGCATCTGGAGATCTTCAGCGACTCTCAACTGGTAACTAGCCAGCTCGCTGGGGACTACCAGGCTAGGGACGACAGGATGGCGGCCTACTTGGCCCTTGCGAAGAAAACTACTCTCCCAATTCCAGAAAGCCGAGGTCAGGCAAATATCCAGAGACACCAACACGCACGCAGATGCGCTTGCAAACCTGGCCTCCGCTGTCGAAGCAGGAAAGAAGAGGACCATCGAGGTCGGGTCAGTATCAAGGTCAAGTCTAGAACTCCATTCATCTCGGCTTGTCCTCTGTGCTGACCTCGGCCCCAGCTGGATGGATCCAATCGTCGCCTACTTGAAGGACGACCAGCTCCCCGAGGACAAGACAGAAGCCCACAAGATCAGGCTCAAGGCAGCTCGGTTTTGGCTCTCTCCAGAAGGCAAACTCTACAGGAAGTCCTTCACGGGTCCATACCTCCAATGCGTCCACCCGTCCAAGGTGGACGACTTCCTGTACGAGATCCATGAAGGAATCTGCGGCAGCCATATTGGAGGTCGGTCATTGGCCTACAGAGCAATCAGCCAGGGTTACTGGTGGCCCTACATGCAAAAGGACGCCCAGGTCTACGCCAGGAAATGCGAGAAATGCCAGAAGTTCTCCCACTCACTCCATCAGCCAGCACAGGATCTGAGTCCCCTCTCTAGCCCATGGCCCTTCGCTCAATGGGGCCTGGACATTGTGGGGCCTCTTCACCGAGCTCCAGGGAACAAGAGATGGCTGATAGTGGCTACGGACTACTTCACGAAGTGGATAGAAGCTGAGCCGTTGTCCTCCATCACGGACAGGGACTCCAGGAACTTCGTTTGGAAAAACATCCTTACGAGGTTCGGCATCCCCCGGACCCTGATCTCGGATAACGGGACTCAGTTCGACTCCAAATCCTTCAGAGACTTCTGCCAAGAGCACGGCATCAGAAACCATTACTCCACCCCGGCATATCCACAGAGTAATGGCCAGGCAGAAATCTCCAACAAAGTGATCCTGGACGGCCTGAAGAAGCGACTGGACAAGGCAAAGGGCAGATGGACAGAAGAGCTTCCGAGCGTGCTGTGGGCATACAGAACAACTCCAAGGAGGTCCACGTCGGCAACACCTTTCTCTCTAGCCTACGGGATGGAGGCGGTCATTCCCTTGGAAATCGGCCTTCCTACCCTGAGGACAGAGCTGGTCGACCAAGGCCGAAATGAGACGAACCTGGCGATGGAGCTGGAGCTGGCGGACGAGCGACGAGAAGCAGCAGCCCTGAGACTGACCGACTATCAGCAGCGGTTAGCCAGGGCGTACAATCAGAATGTCAAGGAGAGAAGGTTCACTGCGGGAGAGCTCGTTTTAAAGAAGACCCTGCCAGCTGACAAGGAACCAGATGAGGGGAAGCTTGCCCCGAACTGGCATGGCCCGTTCAGAGTGGTCTCACTGGCAGGAAAGTCAGCATACAAGCTCGAAGACTTGGATGGCAAGCCGCTACCGAGACCGTGGAATGCATCCCACCTGAAGAAATTTTATTTCTAAAGATGTAATGAACTTCAGAATCAATAAAAGCAGCTCTTGCCTTGTCATCAATCTGTCTCTCTCTGGTCGACTTCGGCAGCACAGGCTCTACGCCCTGGAAATGGCTTCGAGTTCCTAAACTCAGCCTTTCCTAAAATCCCGTGTCTTGGACACAATCGAGGCTCTACGCCCTGGAAACGGCCCGGAGTTCCTAAACTCAGCCTTTCCTAAAATCCCGTGTCTTGGACACAATCGAGGCTCTACGCCCTGGAAACGGCCCGGAGTTCCTAAACTCAGCCTTTCCTAAAATCCCGTGTCTTGGACACAATCGAGGCTCTACGCCCTGGAAACGGCCCGGAGTTCCTAAACTCAGCCTTTCCTAAAATCCCGTGTCTTGGACACAATCGAGGCTCTACGCCCTGGAAACGGCCCGGAGTTCCTAAACTCAGCCTTTCCTAAAGCCCCGTGTCTTGGACACAGTCGAGGCTCTACGCCCTGGAAACGGCCCGGAGTTCCTAAACTCAGCCTTTCCTAAAGCCCCGTGTCTTGGACACACTAAGGCTCTACGCCTTGGGAATGGTCTAGAGTTCCTACACTCAGCCGTTTCCTAAAGTCCGGGTTCATAAACCCCTCACAACGGCAGTTCGGCCGAGGACAGTTCCCAGAAGTCCGGGTTCATACACCCCTCAGAAGGCCATTGCTGAACTCACTTTCGCCAAGCCGAAGCCAACGGAATGGGTCCACTTCGGCACAATGCAGCTCGTCTCGGCCAAAGCCAGCCCTTTCGGCCGAGGTCAATAACAGCATTCAAACACAAATCCAAGCTTTCCGAAACAGCGCAAAGAAATGAGAAAAAGAACTCAAAAGCGCTGTACGCAGTTTGGGTAATCAGAGAATTCCTTTTTATCCATTGCAAACTACTTCATTACAAGAAGTACAGAATAGAAAGCAAAATACAGAAAGGAGGATCACAGTCCTCTAAAAATAGAAAATGGATAAAGGCTAGGAGACTCTGATCTTCACCAACTCTTCAGGCAGAAGGCTCGAGGACGCCGGATCGCCGCCTGGAGGTTCTGAGCAACCCTGGACCTCGCGGGGCTCTGCAACACCCTCGGCGGCCAATGGGACCAGCCAAGCTTGAAGAAACCTCCCGGTCCAGCAGGGCCTCATCCCGCCTTCCGTACGACGGGCGCACAGGGCCGCGTCGGACGAGAACGCGCCACCGCCCCCTTGCAGTGCATCCTCACTCTGTCTGGCCAAGGGCGGATGGCCGTGAACCCGCGTTCAGAGAGCGCGTGGTCCACGGGGAGTTCCTTCAAAGAGCGCGCAGACCACGACAGCCTTTCCCCCTCGGGGATAGCCGTCCAACGGCGCAAGGTTTTCCCCCGGATCAAGCAATTTCAGACACCTCCTGGACATGATTCCTACTGCTATGTTCTCTCCTTCTCTCATGGCAAGCTGGCCACCCCTATTTATAGGAGGGAGAAGGCTCAGTCTCCGAAAGGAGTTATGAGGGCGAAGTCTCCCACGCGTTACTGGGAATGCACGACTGTTGACCGGCGACCCCTATGGCGCCACGTGGAGACATCCGTCCGATTCCCTCGTCAGCCGCGCCATCATATCTATCGCTATTTAAGATCGCCCAAGATACGGAGGATCAGCGCAAATACCAATGAAGATCACCTAAAATACGGAGGATCAGCGCGAATACCAAAGAAAATCACCTAATGTGTAGAGTATCGACACTGGCGCCCAAGAAGACTACTCGACACTCAGTCCTAACGTTCCGTCACAAGGAGCACTCTGCCAAACTCAAGCATCAAAGTAACAGGCTTAAAAGAGACAGAAGCACGAGTATTTGAAGAAACCTTCAATTGTATTAAAATCTCACTCATTACAGTGTTCAGCAAATACAAATTGAAGAAAATTACAAAGCATAAAGCAAGAAAGCAAATATCCCGAGGTCCCGAGGTCATGACCGATCAGTTGCACGGGCTGCAGCGCTAGAAGCTTCGTCGGATGGACGGGCAGAGGTCGGCACCGGAAGCGTGTACGGAGGAGGCTCCCGAAAGGAGGGGTGGCCCTCCGAGACCCCGACCTCCTTCAGGCCGGCAAGCCACCCTTTCGCCCAGGCCTTATCCCTCACAACAAGAACCCTTTCCTTGTAGTGGGCGGTGACCTGCACTTTGGCATCCTCGAACGCAGCATCGCACTCGGATTCGAGCTTCGCCTCGGCTTCGTCCGCCCTCTTGGACTCGGATTCGAGCTTAGCCTCGGCCTCATCCGCCCTCTTGGACTCGGCTTGAAGCAGGACCGCGTAATCGTCTCCCATCTTCGAGATGGAGACCTCGAGCTCGGCCACCCTAGTCCTCTCCGCCTCGGCTTCTTCCCTCACCTGCTCGAGCTTCGCCGCATATTCCTCTTCCACCCTGGCCAACTTCTGGCTAACGGCGTCCAGGGATTCCTGCAGGCCGTTCTTCTCCACGGACAGCTCGGCAACGTCCGCGCTGTACCTGCGGATCCTGTCAGCAACGGCCATGGACTTCTGTGCCGCCTGTCAAAGAAACAAGATGTACGTGTTAGATCCAAAGAGCGTCAGACGCTAAATTGCTGGTTTGACGAAGGGAAATGAAGATTTACCACGAAGTTGGACTGCAACATCGACAGGATCAGCTTCTGATCGCTGTACTTGTCCAGCCGCTCCATGTCCCGGGGAAGGGCGCAGGCTCGCCCAAGGGCCTCGAGGACCGGGAGATCGATCCTGTGAAGAATGCAATCCTCCACCGTCATCGGCCTCCCCGGCCCAAGCATGAAGCTCGGCTCCCATAACGGCGGTCCCTGCGGGCAACGAGGCAGCAGCCGAGCTAGGGCCCGCGTCGGTCCTCGGCATCTTCAGCGGCCGAGTTTCCTCCCGCTCAACCTCAGTCGGGGGCAGGCATTCCTCTCGATCAACAGAGCTAGGGGGCGCGGGAACCTCCGCCACCTCTGCACTAGAAACCACCCGGGCCCTCGGAGACGGATGCCTCGGAGAATTTACCGGCTCCTGGGGGGCTCGGGCGTCCTCCGCACCAAGCGCCAAAGCCTCGAGATCCTCGAAGGACAAACGCCTGTTGTGCCTCATCTCGGAGCCTGGCGAGGGAGATCGGGCGGTTTGACTCGATTCCCTTCCTGAGACCTGGGGAAGTCTCGATCCCGATGTGGAAGCTAGGGTTCCAGACGTCGGCCTAACGTCAGACGACGCCCGCGAGGGCTCTGCGACCTCCGGACCGGCCTGCTCCTGACCGACCTCGGATCCGGCACCTTCACTCTGGATCGGCTCTACAGTGCCCCTCAGATACCCGCGGTACTTCGGCTGATACCCTAGCAGCGACCAGGCCGCCCTGCCGTCATGACCGCTGTATCGCTTCACCAGGCGGAGCCAGGCCTCGTTCCTCTTCCAGATGTATCTGGCAGCCCGCTTCCTCTCCTTCAAAGCTGCAACAATCAGAAGCATTAGCACGGCAGAACGAAAAGAAACTTATGAAAAAAGAAAAGAAACGAAGGGTGTTTACTTGGAATGGTACCGAAGTGGCGAGGGACCTGGTAGCCTCTATCGGTGTCAGCCTCCCCAAACTCCCAGTTCCCCGAGACGTACAGAAGATCGTCTCCAGCATACTTGCTCGAATCCTCCAAGTATCGGACGAAGCCGTCCCGGCCTGGCTTAGCCCGGAGATAATAAGAATCCCCGGACTTGCACATGTCGTAGACATCCTCAAGGTCGAAGACGCCGAAGTCGGTGCCCAGGACCTCATTCAACTTGACCGTGCCCATCACGATCTTGAGGCATTCGGCAGCAGTTGGCAGGGGCAGAGACGCCACTGACTAAGGCACCTCCTGAGAAGTGGGTGAAGGGGAAATCGGACCCCGCCTTCTACCACAGCCACTAGCGGAAAAGGCATCCAGCCCCCCGAAAAGTCACGAGGGTTGTAGCCAAGGGGTTCAGCACCCCTGACTTGGACATCAGCAGGGATCCTAAAGGCTGACCTGAAACCCTCGATCGCTGCCTCGCCCTCTAACCAGTGGCTATAAATCCCCATTCCTATCCCAGTCTAAAAGCAGAGAAACCCGCAGAAGAAGAGGCAAGGCAGAAGGAACTTACGGAAGCAGAACGAAGATGCTGGGCAGCAAAGAGACTCAACTTCAGCAGCGCGCCACTCCTCAGATGAAGCTCCCTCACAGTAGCTTGCCCACCTCTGATGCTCGCCTCTGATTCAGAATCGCAAACGAAGGATAAAGCAGACCTCGACTGCCCTATATATAGCAGAGAGGCCCCCTTTCCAGAAGCCCTAATTGGGCGTGCCAAGGTGCGCCCCCTGGGATTTCGCGCGAATCATTTCAAAAATTGATCACGCCCCTGACGAAACGGCGCGCAAATCATTTCAAAAATTGATTGCGCCCCTGACGAGACGGCGCGTACGACCTCGAGGAGACAAGACAACTAGCCAAGAGATGACGCGTGGAGCCGTCGACCTGTCTTCAGCATTGAATAGGGGACGCCATTTATTACCTCGAACATCCAAAGCGACAGCAAGTCAGAGCCGAAAGAGGCTCTCTCCTCCAGCTAGACCCGGCACATAGCTCCCGACCCCACGGCACTGACGTTCTACGCGAGATCAGAAGCTAGGGGGCAATTGTGTGGGGAGATTTCCAGAGCTACAGGATTAAGCTAATCACAGCCATCAGATGGGGCTAAGCATTCTCACGTGCCATCCGCGTGCCATCTACGTGGCACCGATCTCATCCCGGCTACCAGGGCAGAGGCCTTGGCCGACATCAAGCATCTCCGGGCCACAAGCGCCGAACTGGACCACCTCGGGTATCATCTCGGCAAAGAGTCCACCTCGGCAGGGCCACCCCAGATGCCATCTCCGCAGAGAGCCCTACCTCGGCTAAAGCCACCTCGGCTGAAGAAGCCAGGACAGTAGCCGAAGCAAGAAAGAACCTTCACTTGCGCCCCTCATTCCCCACGTCATCAGGCACATGGAGAGATAGGGTCACGAGCTAGTGGGACAGACACGACATCCAGCCGCCCACTATCTTCGCCAGATCGCTGACATGGCGACATCCAGCGGCTGAGGCCACATCAGGGCAAGGCCCGAGGGCAGATCCGCTGGTACTCCAACCGCCAAAGGCGCCCAACACAATCTGGCCCAACAAGACACGCATTTAATGCAATGTGGGCTGACCCGACTAGCATTAAATGCTGAGTGGGCCGGATTAGACTGCATTTATTACTTTGTGGGCTGATCATGACTTCTCAGTCAAATCATGGGACCCACACCAAGATATCTTCTGAAAGATACGATCCAAACCTCTATAAATAGAACTCCATGCACCATGCAAGGTACGCATAATCTCAGACACAGAGCCCTTACTCTGCCTCTCTTCTCCCTCTCCTTCCATTGTTCCAGTTCCCATACTGACTTTGGCATCGGAGAGCCTTGCGCCGCCCAGGCCAGGGTCCTCTGACCGTTTGCTACTCTCTTTCAGGCTTTCGGACGGCATCCAGACATTCCAGACACCATCATCTTCTCGGATAAGTCCTATAAGGCACCCTCTTATTGTGGGTCATAATTTTCTGCACCTACAATTGGCGCCGTCTGTGGGAAAGCAATATCCCAGCCTTCCCAACCTTCTCCAAATCTTTCCAAACACCATGCCTCGAAGAGCCAGAAAGGGAAAGGAACCTATTGCATTGTCGACACAGCTGCCGACGGTCCCCCGCCGAGAGAGGTCAGGAGCAAGATCTGGCCAAGCAGGCGACCAACAGCAGGATACTCGGTCGGGTTCATCCTCCTAAGGAATCGACCTCGACTCTACCCCCCGAAAGACGCGCCCTGAAGAGCAGAAGCAAACTGGCCCAGGAGCAGTTCAACCTCCGCGACAGCGATCATGTCGCTTCCAGCTCTGCAGATGCTTCCAGCGCGGCGGACGTCTCCAGCTCAGCGGATATCTCCAGCTCGCTAGCAGCCCCCAGCTCTGCAGGAATCTCTTCCAACTCGGGGGCAGCTAGACGGAACTTTTTGTCACTTAGCTTCCGACCTCATGCTGGTCCGTCCACGTGCTGGTTTCCACCTCACGCTGGTTTCGGCCTCATGATGGTCTCGACCGCATCTGACGACCTCATGCTGGTCCGTCCACGTGCTGGTTTCCACCTCACGCTGGTTTCAGCCACATGATGGTCTCGATCGCATCTGACGACCTCATGCTGGTCCGTCCACGTGCTGGTTTCCACCTCACGCTGGTTTCGGCCTCATGATGGTCTCGACCGCATCTGACGACCTCATGCTGGTCCGTCCACGTGCTGGTTTCCACCTCACGCTGGTTTCGGCCTCATGATGGTTTCGACCGCATCTGACGACCTCATGCTGGTCCGTCCACGTGCTGGTCTCCACCTCACGCTGGTTTCGGCCTCATGATGGTCTCGACCGCATCTAACGACCTCATGTTGGTATCGCCCTCGTGCTAGCTACGCGCTTCACAGGTTTGGCCTCATGTTGGTCTCGGCCAGTGCCATCGAGACTGCCCTCGGGTTCGTACACCCAGGCTTCTCCACCTCGGCGAGTGCCAGAAAGACAAGTCACAAGGGTTAACAACCCTGGAAAAGGCCTCGAGTTCGGACACTCGGCCAATTCCTAAACTCAGGGTCTTCACCCATCTCCAAGGGTTAACAGCCCTGGAAAAGGCCTCGAGTTCGGACACTCGGCCAATTCCTAAACTCAGGGTCTTCACCCATCTCCAAGGGTTAACAGCCCTGGAAAAGGCCTCGAGTTTGGACACTCGGCCAATTCCTGAACTCAGGGTCTTCACCCATCTCCAAGGGTTAATAGCCCTGGAAAAGGCCTCGAGTTCGGACACTCGGCCAATTCCTAAACTCAGGGTCTTCACCCATCTCCAAGGGTTAACAGCCCTGGAAAAGGCCTCGAGTTCGGACACTCGGCCAATTCCTAAACTCAGGGTCTTCACCCATCTCCAAGGGTTAACAGCCCTGGAAAAGGCCTCGAGTTCGGACACTCGGCCAATTCCTAAACTCAGGGTCTTCACCCATCTCCAAGGGTTAACAGCCCTGGAAAAGGCTTCGAGTTCGGACACTCGGCCAATTCCTAAACTCAGGGTCTTCACCCATCTACAAGGCTCTACGCCCTGGAAATGGCCTGGAGTTCTTAAGACTCAGCCTTTCCTAAAGACCCCGTGTCTTGGACACACTTCGGGTACATACGCCCTGGAAATGGCCTGGAGTTCCTACACTCAGCCGTTTCCTAAAGTCCGGGTTCATAGACCCCTCACACCTCGGCTCAAGGCAGTTCGGCCAAGGTCAGCCAATTCGGCCAAGATCAGATTCCTGAAATCCGGGTTCATACACCCCTCAAAGACCGTTGCCGAACTCATGCTCAGCTCCGCAACCAGCGGGATTCTGGATCCACCGTCTCGGCCAAAAGATGGCCACTTCGGCCAATGGCAGCTCGACAAGACTGCCGTAGAGACCGTTCCGTATCACCTCCTCGTCCTCATGACAGTCCTCAGCTCGGCATCAGTGCCGGATTCCAGGTTGGCTGTTACTCTGGTTCCACCTCGGCCTCATGCCAGTTCGCAGCTCAGCAGCAGCGCCAGCCTCCAGTGCGGCAGAAAATCCTTCCTCCGGCCCGGCAGCAGTGCCAGTCTCCGGTTTAGCAGCAGCACCCAGTCTGTAGCTCGCCTCCTTCTCGGCTTGCCTCCTTCTCGGCAGCAGTAGCAAGACACTCCTAAATAAATGAGCCATCTCTCTTGGCTTTCAGCAACAATGCACTCTCCAGCTCGACAGAGGCATCTTGTTACAGCTTCACAGTGATGCCAACCTCCAACTCCGGTCTATTGCCAGCCAGTCATCTCAAAAACTATGAGCAGCTCCGAGGCACAACTGTTGTCCTCCATGGTACTTAGCTTCCGACCTCAATGAGGAGTCTAATGAGCTCAGAAGCTGGGGGGCTTTGTGTGGGGAAATTCCCAATAGAATCCTGGGCAAGGTGCTCCATCCCGGGCCCCCGCATCAGCAAATCCATCCCGGCAAGTCTATCCCGGCAACTCCCCCAACTCGGCAATGCACGCCTTAGCAAGACCAGATACTCCACCTCGGCAAAGCATCCCACTTCGGCTGACCAGCTCGGCCCGACTTCGGCGTTCCAGTTCGGCGACAGTACCAGGCCCCTTCCACTTCGGCAACAGTGCCCTGACACTACATCTCCGCCAGGTCTCACCCGGCACGACACTCCATCCCGGCCAAGCGCCTCATATCGATGAAAGTAGTGAGCACTGACAGCTGTCCTCCCATGGACGCTCAAGCACGCTATGGCCCGTGCGACAAGACAAGGGGGACAGCCCGTATCTCCTGACAGATCGCCCTCCACAGCTCCCAAAGCGCCAGGATATGGCCTAACGGGACAAGACAGGCTACGACGGGACCAGACAGGCTACGATGAGACCGCGCCTCCCTAGTACCTGACAAAGTGGGCTACGACAAGACAGCCAACTACCCCTTTGCCTCCTCTTCCTCTATATAAACACGGCTACAGCTCCAAAGGAAAAGAGGACGCCATTACCACTCTGGTATGCCATCTTCTTCCCCAAAAATCTCCTCCCTCTGCTTAGTTCATATACTAACTTAGGCATCGGAGAGCCCTGCGCCGCCCAGGCCAGGGTCCTCTGACCTGCATTTCTCCTTCCTTTTCTCAGGCTCCAGGCGCAGGCATCGGTGTCCCTAATCTCACTCGGGTAAGTCCTCTAAGGCACCCCCCATTATTGTGGGTCGTTATTTTTTGCACCTACAAATTACATTTGAATTAAATGATAAGAAATTCATAATATCCATTATATAAATCCTCTATGTGTGCCCAAGCTTTTAAGTTTAGATTACTCCAAAACATTGTCACAAGCCATCTATGATTAAAGAAAATTCTACTTCAATCATAGTTATCTCAGTGCCAAATAGATACATCTCATTGAAAGAACATTGACCACAACTTAAATATTTTCTTTTCTTGTGCATTTTCTTTTTAAAATCTTTAATTTTATTTAGTGCTTTTACTTTGCCCCCCCTCCCCCCCCCAATTAATTCTTGGTTCCGCCCCTAGCTGTTGATGTTGATGATATCATCATCACAGGGAATAGTGAGAAAGAGATTAATGCTCTAAACAACTATCTCATGAAGATGTTTCATATGAAAGACTTGGGCCCTCTATCCTACTTTCTTGGGCTTCAATTTTCTAGATCCTCGGGAGGCAGATTTTTTCATCAAAAGGAATACACTGAGGACATAATCACCATGGCCCATTTGACTGATAAACAGGCTGCTGAAACTCCGTTGGAATTGAATGTTATATATAGTCGCTCTGGAGGATCTCCACTTTGTAATGCCACTATGTATCAACATTTGGATGGGAATCTTATCTATCTTATTATGACCAGACCAAACATTGCTCATGTTGTACAAATAGTCAGTCAATTTGAAACTGATCCTTGGCATCCTCATCTTAATGCTATACATCGTATCATTCGATATCTTCAAGGAACAATCTTCAAATGTCTTTTTTACTCTTCCCATTCTCCCCTTCACCTTAATGCTTATGTTGACGCAGACTGGACAGGCTGCCTAGATACTAGACGATCCACTACAGGGTGGTGTATGTTCCTTCGATCGTCTCTCATTTCGTGGTAGAGTAAAAAAAAACAAAAGACAGTTTCTAAGTCTTCTTGTGAAGCAGAGGATCGTACAATGTCTTCTGCCACCAATGAGATTGTATGGCTTTAGAGATTATTGACTGATTTTGGTGTTTTCCTTCGCGCACCTACTCCATCACATACTTACAATAATAGTGCAATATAGATTGCTACTATTCCAGTGTTTCATAGAAGGACAAAGCATATAGAAGTCGACTATCACTTCATTAGGATTGTCTTTCTACAAAAGAAAATTACTCTTCCTCATACACCATCTCATCTCCAACTAGCGAACTTCTTTACCACCAAGGGGCAAACAAGAGCATGACATGATTTTCTTCAAGACAAATTGATGTTTCGGTCTCCTCCACATCAAGATTTCCATTTTTTTTTTGTGTGTGTTGGGGGGGGAGGGGGGGATCAGAGACACTACACTTGTGCTCCTGTGGATCACACCTTCTCATGTGTACATACAATAGGAATGTAAATGGGTCCCCGATTCTCCAATTATCCGGAGGTTTCAACCCGTTAAAAACCGGGTCTGGGTCCTTATTTAGGCCCCGATAGGTAAATGAGTCCGGTTCCACCTTGGTTCAGACCCGTGGACCCGAGACCCAACATATTACCTCGATTTTTAAAAAATTCTCTTAAAAATCATATTTTTTTTAATATCATTCTCTACCTAGACCCAAACCCGAACACGGATCCAGACCCGTCTCATATATGGTTTTGGTTCTGGTTCCTGAGCTAAGAAACCGGTTCCAAAATGATTCCAGGTCCGGATCCAATTTCACCTTCTCCTTAACGGTTCTGGTTCAGGGTCCACCATGGACCCAGACTGGAACCGACCCGTTTACAACCCTAACATACGAACATTGTAATATTACTATAATCTTTGGTGACTAGATGATGAGTAGGATGCTTTTCCTGTTAGCAGAATATCATAGGTTATTGTACGCTAATATTTTGTAAAATCCTTGATTACAAGGTATAGTAATTATAAAAGAGGATAGCACCTCACAAGGAGGGTATCCAGAAAATTCTCATCACACTCTCTGCTCGTTCCTTTCCTCTATCCCCTCCATTACCTCTGTTTCTTGAAGGTTAATACATAACCCCTATTTTTATTATTTTAAGCAGCTACAATAGCTCTCTTCTTCCCTTTATTCATCCTTTCTCTTAGTTTCTTTCCCTCACTGTGCCAAGAACCACCTCATATTTCACGTCCCAACTAATAAAAATTCGTGCTTCCTTGCCTAATCAAAGATAATACAATGGAAAAGATCACATGAGCCTTCCATTTAATCTCTAACGCATAGTAACTTATTAATTTACCATGAGATTTGAAATTTCCAAGAATGTCTGCTTTTGGCATGCTTCTCTAATATTGTATTTTTGAGATTTCAAGTCCATATGCTAACAATAGCTATGACATGTCATGTACTTTCTTGAGTTAGTGGGTGTCCTTACGAGCTGTAGGCATGAATCATTGCGTGTATTTTGGAGTTATCGTTGGAATGGCTACACCTGTTTTGGTCAGATGCTCATTTAGAAACAAACAAGAGTAGGATTTATTTTTATTTTTTATTTTTTGCTCCAGCACAAAGATAAATTGAGGTAAAGAATCAGGCTTTGAACCAACGTACAACTAATCTCTAGAAAAAAAAAACACCGTTGGAATGCTAGAGAACAACTACATACCAAGAGAGACCTGCTGTTCAAGTATAGGCAACAAGAGGAGACTCACTGTCCATAGACTGAATTAGAGCGCAGAGAGAATGGCCTCTATTAAGACTTGTCAAATCCATGCAAAAATGAGCAAGAGCGTATATATATATACACGCGCCAGCAAGGCTCTCCTAAGTCCTAAGCTGCAGCTTATGCTATCTTAAGCTGGTCTCACATTCAAAGTTAACTATTTCTATTTTTAGCATGATGGAAGTAGAGAATCCAGCTCTGATTGGATTTATCTTGATTCTGGAGACGATGATTTGAGGCAGTTTACGATGAAGATGATTTACAGACGATTTTAGCTTACGATAACATAAATTGCAGCTTAGGAGAGCCTCAATAGGGATGAAGGCTTAGAGTTGGGGACGAAGGCTTAGAGTTAAGCAGGGACCATCGTAGCTAGTATTTTTAATAAGACATGAACAATGTTGCCATGTGGGCAATTTGCTGATTTCTGAATTTTTTATGCCAACTTGAATGGAGTGCTTGCATTTAGGATACATAAGTAGTAAAGTCAAAATATTTGTCTGCTTATATTATTTTTGGTGTGACTCAAATGAGTTCTTAATTCGCGGGTTTGTTAACTCACTTCATTTAGTGAAGTAGGGTGAATGGTTATTTCAATAGATAATAAAATAAAATGGGTCAAATCAGAAAGTACCATCTTTCAAAAAGAGAGCTGCTGATGCCACACCCAAGACTTCTCTTAGCACACCCCTTCCCTCTACACACCGCAAATAAGTCAAAAGATTCCCAAAATCTCTCCCTACACACCTCATTCTTCCCAAAATACCAAAACCGCTCTAAACTCCACTTATCGGTTCACTCCCCCTTTCCCCCTCTCTCTTTCGCTGCCCCCTCCACTCGCCACCCTCTCTCCCTCTCCTTACCCGCCTCCGCCGCCCCCTCCTTCTCCCTGTCTTTCTCCCTCTCCCTCCGCCTCTCTCTCTCTCTCTCTCTCTCCCCCCCAGCCCGCCGCCCACTCTCCCTCTCCCTTGCTCGCCTCCACCCTCTGTCTCCCTCTCCTTGCTCGCCTCCACCGCCCTCTCTCCCTCTCCCGATCTCTCTCCCTCTCCTTGCCCGCCTACACCCCCTCCCCCTCCCTCTCCCCCTCCCTCTCCTGTCCCTATCCCTGTCCCCCTCCGACGGTGCGGCCGAAGGGGGCGGTGGTGGTTGGGCTAGGGTGGGGGTGGATGAGTGGAGAGAGAAATTAGGTGAGATATGAAAATATGAGTGATGTCCATTTTGGTAATTTCACACATGGGCATATTGGTCTTAAACTTAAGGAGTGTGCTCAGAGAAGTTTGGGGTGTGGCATTAGCAACTATCTTTCAGAAATATGTCATTGGGAACCATCTTTCAAAAAATACCTCTACATTTTCCCAAAAAAGCTCAAAAAGTTACTTTTTTACTTTTACATGTCATTAAATGACAAAGAACCATCTTTATCTTTAAAAGAAGTAACAACAATATATCACTTTTTTATTTGGCCCCCACTTTTTTTATCTTTTAATTTGAAATTTCACCCCATTTCATATTAATAGTAAATTTACCAAACTGGCCCAAAATGATTGGTGTGCGGATGTTAGGTGGCTACAACTTTTTTTTTTTGTTTTGTTTTGGGCCACTCTGCCTTTCTAAACGTAACTTAAAATGTTAAGCACTATGAGTTACAACTTGATAAGTAGACATGGCTAATATATACATCTCTCAGGTAGTATGTTGGGGCACACCTATCACCAATTCAAACCGTACACAATGGCCCTTGAATTACACTGAACCGGTTGAGTTTTCACCAATCCAAATAAATTGAGCTGTTAGATCAGTCTTAATTTTTTTAATATAAAGTTGTTATAAACTTATAGGCCACAAATGAAAGGGTTAGAGGTATGATATTGACCCCAAACTTGATATCTGGACCCATTCAAGATAGCTCTTTCCATTCCCCTTGGTCCCATGAACAGTGGAATCCCAAATGAGCCCCATCAAGCTACCTCTCACCATGAGATGGTGAGAGGTTATGAACAGGAACATTGCCCATGTATAATTTATATATATATATATATTACCAGACAACGGGCCGGGCTGGGCTAGCTATGAATTTATTTAAAGAAAAATATTACTTTGGTTGTTTTGATGATGATGAATTAATGACCACTTAAATTTGGGAGAGGTAGTTGGAAGACCGGTCAAATGGACAGGAGATTTGGGCAGTGTCTATTTAAATGCAATAAATTTTCTTTTTTGGTATTGTTCATGTGAAAAAAGCTAGCAAAGTCGAGCAATAGTTTAGCACCACCCAAATAAAAATCCTGGGTCCGCCGTGAGCATTGTTAAAATAAAGCCCTTTTAAAGCAATAAATTTGTAACGACGGCGACAATAGAAATGCACAAATATACTCAAAATAGAGCTGATATCAACCTCATCAAGTAGGGGTGTACACGGATCGGATTGGTGCGGATTGGGCCAAATCCGTCACCAATCCGTTGCCTTCGGATTGACGGTTTTGTAATCCGTCACCAATCCGTTACTGTTGAAATCCGATCCGATCCGATCCGTGGAGGAGCGGATCGGATCGGATTAATCCGTTCAATCCGTTACTGTACATTACATGGAAAAAGAAAGAGGAAAAAACCCATAAATTTTGAAGTCACCGAATTAAAGGGGCATGAGTTGAGAGCTGTATGTCTATTCTATTCATAAGGTTAGTGACTCCTTACATTTTTTTTCTTATTTTATATATATAATTTTTTTAATTTATATTTAATGACAACGGATCGGATCGGATTGAATCCGCGGATTAAGGATGAAATCCGCCACCGATCCGTTGCTAACGGATTACACAATTTCCAATCCGTCACCAATCCGTTGGCCTTCGGATCGGATTAAAATCCGCGGATCGGATCGGATCGGATCGGATTGACGGATTGACGGATTTTTTGTACACCCCTATCATCAAGGACTAGCAGTTTAGTAAGCTTTCTTCGTTATATAGCTGTTGAATGGATTTCATAACACTAGCGTTATATTTGTTGTTGGTGGTGTACATTAGTTTCAAATGGGACATCATGCTTGCAACTTATTTTATTATATATCCATATGTTAATATTTATTAGGGTTTTCTCTCTTTATATTTCCGGAGAGGGTTTATCTCGATATTCTATCATTTAATTTAATTGAGAAAGAAACATCCTTTGTCGCATTATATATTACCTTCAACTTCAAGTGAGGATTATGGTACAATGCAAGGCATCAACCTGTGCAAAATTGCAAGGCTACATTGCACTTTATCATTACGATTGAAAAAAGTAGGTCAAAATCATGATATGAATATGTTTTCTGTATTTATAATTAAAAAATGTTCGAGTGAGAACTAGTTCTCACCGTGCTTTTGTGAGAACTATTGGTGGAGCCCACCTATCAACCTTGATGGGCACTAATCTCGAGGTTTGGCACCCATCCAAATGGACTGGATTGTTGGATGGAGGGTTGATTTTTTTAATATGAAGTTATTAAGCTCATGAGCCACAGATGAAGGGTTTAGGAGTATGGAATTGGGGTCAAACTTGATACTTGAGGTGGTCATACATAAATCTTTCCCTAGGCACACGAAAGTGAAGACCATAGTAGTTTTATCAAAATGCATTAACATACCATAAGAACTTCCAAATATGCAATAGTCACTGATCAAGTTGATTATGTAATGCTAACCTATCACTTGAACTGTTTTTCTATTAACAAAATGCACGACAGAACAATAAATATTACTATATCTATTTTCGTAATAAAGTGCCACCTTATTTTGCTAGGTTCTTTTAACTGGCTCACTATGATGTTAAAAATGGGTGCACCGGTGCTTTGGAACACATGGTGGGGTCCACATTCTGATCCATTCGAGTGGACCATAAAACAGGGACCAGACCCCTTTGATTGTCATGGGTCTTGGGGTTTGGCACCCATTTAAATGAATTAGACTGTTGGGAAGAGCGCGCACTCATTTTGAACGGTAAAAACTTTTTTACCGTGGATCAAGTGTGGCTAGTGATGATCGGAGCCTGGGTGCCCCCACAAGCATTGCCGTTCAGCAGAGGGGCTCCTCTTGAAAATTAATAAAAGTCAATCATCATTAAAAAGAAATTAATGGTGTGTCTAAATAGTCATCAGAAGGTCTTAGCCCATACTGCCTAGTTCATTTTGGACTTGATGCTTTTGAGAAGTTTTTGTCCTTGGGTTAGGCTTGACGCATCCCAAGTTGCACCATTTACCCACAATACGAAGAAGGGAAATTCTAAATGCACCACAAAAATTATTGAACACACCCACATTCTGAACTCACCACACCCATTTTATGTTTAAAAACATTTTGCTGAGCCCACCCACCATAATACCCAAACTGCCCAGGCTACCGTTTCCTTCTCCATTCCCTCGTCGACGTTTTTGAAAATTTGGCAGCCACCGCAAGGAGTGACCATCGAGCTCTTCTCCACTACTCTTCTTCTCCGTCGACCTCTTTTGCACTGCTCTCATCACCTTCTTCTTCTTCTTCTTCTTCTTCTTGTTGAAACAAGGTTAAGTCGTCTTCTTCTTCTTCTTCTTCTTCATTACAGTTGTATCATTTTCACCTAATTTTTAGGTTGTAATTTATGCATTAGAGAGTATAGACGTCTGTACTTGTATGGGAAATCCCTAATGCATGATATGGATGGGAGTTTCGAACTCCAAATTTCTTCTTTCCATTTTTTTTTCTTCTTATTCTAGTCGTTCGCGGTCTGCTCGGCAAACCAGAACTGTGCAGGTACATTATGCATGGCATATAGATGCCGTGCATATACTATATGCACAGCCAATGTTAGTCGTGCATATTTTATTTGCACGGCATGTATTTGGCATGCAAATTACATATGCACGGCATACTTATACCGTGCAAACATAAAGTGCACGTCGAAAGTGCGCCGTGCAGAATAAGTTTGCATTGTTTATTTTAACCGAGCAGTACATATCTAATATTTTCAATTACGCTGTTTTCCTCTTATTGATTTTCATTTTTAACAGATTGGAATAAATGCCTAGAAGACCGACTCATCGCGGTGGCAGCTCACTTTCGATAAGTGGACGGGCTAGTTCTTCTAGCGAGCCATCTGGAGTAAGGACAAAAAGAGGTATCGCAAGACCGTCGCGTCACCGAGGTGTGCTTGCGAGTACTTCGACTGTCGGCCGTCAATGGCCAACGGCGTCTGAACGAAGACGTAAATTACGGCAGGATCCACTCCCCGAGTCGTCAGATGAGGAGTCAGAGGAGGATTCCTCAGATGAGGAGGCACAGCCGTCCACTCCTCCTGCAGCGGCAGCAAGGGAGGACCATTCATCAGACCATGGGAGCACAACCATCCAGTCCTCCCACAGCGGCGGTAGGGGAGGGTCCTATCCCCAGTGGTCCGGCCGATTTATTGGTCCTCCCGAGTGTTAGGACGCACGTGGCCATACCCATATGGGACGGGGAGGTACACTTGCATTTTGTTAATGTTTGAATTAATTATTTTTCAAATAATATGTGTTGAAGTCTATAATAACATATATTAATGAAGATTAATACATGTAATGTGCAGGAACGTGAGCCGCTTAAGTGTATCAATCACTGGCGAGGGCTGAAGGATTGGTACATACCTTTGCTCGGGGTTGGGGCCGATACCGAAGTTCCTCGGTTTCGTGCGATTATAGAAGAGTCTGAATTGAAGAGTCATTGTCGTACCAATATACCTTCGTCCCTTTGATATTCAACTTCGTAGAGAGGTGGCAGCCCGAGACAAATACCTTCCACATGCCATTTGATGAGAGATGACGACACCTTAGTCGAGTGGGTACTCTCCTCGGCATCCCAGTAACGGGACTGCCTGTCCACGCATCGACCAGTATGGGATTTACCGATCACGTAGATTTACTTGAGCGTGGACTGGGCATGGATAGGGCGACTGTGTCTGCTGAACTTCAAGTGGCGCGTGGTGGGGCAGTTAGGATGGCCTGGATCAAACGGGTGTGCGGCGATGTGGGTCCCAGGTCGTCTATTGAGTAAGTAGATTGTGCAGTTAGAGGCTATCTTCTGTATCTATTAGGCTGCACACTCTTCACCGATAAGTCGTCCACCTGAGTCCCCATTGCCTACCTATCTTTACCGATAGACTTGGGACAGGTCCGTCATTATGCATGGGGGGCTCCCGCGCTTGCGTATCTTTATCGCCAATTGGAGACCGCTACAAGGGCAGATGTGAGACAGATTGCTGGATATCTGACACTGCTCACGGTAAATGTGTACACCCCTTTGAAATACCTATCTTATTTCCATTTGTTTATCTCTGAAATACTCATAAGATATTATTTAAATTTGAATAATTAATAATCTCTATCTTTTGCAGTCTTGGGTGTACGAGCACTTCCCATTTGCCCGTCCTCCTGCATCATGGGGATTTATGGTTGCAATGCTTCATGCGGCTCGCTGGAATCCTGGTCAGGATTCCGGGATTGCAAGGGAGAATGTCAAGCTGTTGTGGGAGAGACTGGATGACTTACCGGTGACGTACCGACGACGTACGTAGCCGTGATATCACTTGGTGTTGTTGGATTTTATGATTGCAGAATGGGAGTTTGTGATTTTTTGTTGGAACTTGATGAATTTTAGGTTTTTTTTTATAACCGTGATGTAAATGATCACTTGTTGACATATTTTGTTGTCTGTGGTAGTGTCCATTTTAATGTAAATGTTGGAACTTGAAGAACTTGGAATGAATTTGATGCTACTTTTTGATAGCCGTGATATAATGGATGAATTTTAAGATTTTGTATATAATATTGTGTGTGCTTTATCAGACTTAGAAGTTGAGCAAAATGGAATGAAAGGGGGCCAGACCATTATCTGCACGGCCATCAGTTGATGAGCAAAACATGGTTTGCATGACACATCTACTGTGCAAACTGTATAAGCTCGGGACTCGGGACCTGTCGGCCGTGTAGTATCCATATGCACTGTGACTCTAAGCCGAGCAGAATATGATTTGCACTACCCTTGTAACCCGAGCATATACATTTCAATAGCCATCGGCTAATACATAACATGAACAAATAAATTAAGCATCGAATTCATCAACATTCCATTTAAAAATGTATATAAAATGTTTGGTTACATCAAATTTCTCTCAGTTTAAATAATTAATCGCTATCAAGATTCACTGACTCCTGTGTCGCCACACTGTTTCCAAAGATTTCTCTGAATTTCTCGATGCTCTTTGCATACGGGAGCTGCCATTCGTCTGCATCAGGATGGCGGTGTCTATGCCAATTTGTTGCAATGGGAGGCATGGGTGCTTCGGGTTTCATTCCTGAACAAAATGGTTTCCATTGACAAAACAAACCGTGATAACTTTGTGATCACTTGGTGGAATAGGGGATGATATCAAAGGCAGGAAAGTCAAGTACTGCTGAAATGAAAAAGGACCGATACAACATTATAATACGAAGATATCAAGTGACCCGTATCCGGCATTGTCATCCACCGATCAAATGAAGAATTGCTTTCAAAGTAAGACAATGTGTAATACAACTCCCCAACCCGGTCCTCTCCTCCATAGACCAATGCATAATAATTTTGATACCTATGCAATTCACTGCTCAAATCCAATCTAACCTGCCTCCAACTATCCTCGCCCATGCCTAGAAGACCAGTTATAGCTCTGAATCCACAGTTACTATCAGCTGCAACATCCTTAACAGTGAGGATATAGGGTCCCAGAGACTGAGGAAGCAAGTGCAAGAAACGTACAAGACTGAGTCCGGCGGACACTCATTTTTCCTTCTTCTTCGTGACAGTTGTACTACTTATTATTGCATGAATGCTATTTTTCATCCCTAGTGCATATTCGAAAGCAAATGGCTCTCGACTCGTAGACCGATCAAACTTTTTCTTTTTCGATGATAACCAACCGCAGGTCTTTAATTTAACTTCCGGTTCAATAAGAGAAGTAGATGAAGGACTCCCCAATTCTCTAAGTTTTTTCAAAATTTGTATTTTACCCGCCTGATCACTACTCTGGAATTTCTTAGTGATCAACTCGAACTCGGAAGTTGTAGTCAACTCAGGGGCTTGGTTAATCACAGTGGCCTCTAAATTGAGCTTCCACCAATAGTGGTATACACAAGTCAACGGTATATGAGAGCCTTCCCTTATGTACTCGGTAATTTCGTGTGCACATGGTAAACCATGGGTCCGTCGCACGAAGCACCCGCATGCACCCGAATCTGGACCAATATCACCAGCTGTTATCGACTCATTTAACACTAATCCAAAGCATTCCTAGATAGAAATCCGCTTAACTCACGAAACAGTGCCGGTTTGGATTTATGTTGCACGATGTTCAAACTCTTTTCAAATGAAGCCTTTATCTCTGTAAAGAGCAACTCAAGCAGGGCATGAATAACCTGCCAGGACGAATCAAAGCTACAACTCAATGTACCCAGGTGTCTCTTTAATTTTGCATGTGCACTCTCAGCCTTGTTAGTAGTGACGTTCCCAAAGTGCATATCTTGATTCGTCCAAGCAGACACAAATTGCTCATTGTGCTTATTCAACCATGAGTTCTTCACATAATCAACAACATGTGGATACCTGCAGAAATTCCATTCCAAAGCACTTACAAGTTGCATGTAATCACTTTCAGTTGGAGATAATACCAACATGTTCCAACAAGAGATAAATGCATCACATCTGTCGTTGGTCTCGAAACACTTCTTACAATTTGCCAAGATGTTCCTTGAAATATGCCACCTGTATAATAAGTTTGCTGCATTCGGAAAAACAACTTTTCTTGCATTCATGAGCGCTAACTCTCTATCGGTGACAATCACACGGGACATAATGCATCCATCCATTAATTCCATAAGCCTCTCGAAAGCCCATCTATAATTTGCCTCACTCTCTGAATCAAGGTACATAAAAGCAACGGCGAACATCAGTTGAGTAGATGTGACACCAACAATCTCAAGCAATGGAAGGCGATATCTATTAGTCTTGTACGTGGAATCCATTATCAAAACTTCTGGAAATGTACGTAATAACTGAATAGATGATGGATGTACCCAGAATAGGTCCAAGATAGCATCTGTAGCATCATTGCTGGTATGATACTCAATGTACTTGTTCTCCTCCAAATGCATCATGAATTGCTGCATTTGTGATCGACCGGCCATCTCTATCACCTTAAACTTCCGACGAGCATTGTAGATACTCTTTATCGTAGTGTTGTTGTGCACATCCCTTTCCTGCAATGTTCGAAGGATGTTCCTTGGCTTCACCAAACTCTTAGACATATCAATCAAAACATTAATCTCTTCCTCAGAAAGCTTTCCAGCAAACGAGTGCCCCTCGAGATGTTGTGCGTTTGGATGATTGTGCACCCCACAAACCACTGTTAACATCCAATCATCGTCAGTTGCCAACTTTCAGCCCTTCAAAGTAAAAGGGCAACTACACTTCTTCGTTCCCGTTGCCTTATTAGGATTTTTCTTTTCGTAGATCTTTGATGGACCTCTGTAACTACCACTTCTATCACAAGATAAAACTATTCTCGGCTTTCTACTATCTCCACCAGCATCGGAAGTTTTGATTACAATTACCAAGCCATGTTTTCTTCCGACATCCCTTATCCATTGGATTAGGTCCTCTCGGCTTTTGAATATCGTGTCAGTGGTGAAGACATTAGTAAAATCCAAAGAGCACTGACTGGCACCGGTTGATTCAATCTCCTGAAAATATGATTACAAATTTTTAGTTTATCATTGCACGGTCATCTATAACCGTGCAATATTATACTGAACGATTTATATTGGCCGGGCTTAACCATTATGCTCGGTTTTATGTTGTCGTGCAATACATTTTTGCACGGCATTATTTTGTCGTGCAATACATTTTAGCACGGTTATCATATGTCGTACATATCTATTGTGCTCGGTTCATGAATACCGAGCAGGCATCGAGAAATAAAGAAAGACGAACTGGAAACAAAGTGATAAAGTATACCTCCTCTTAGTAGATTGTCAGTTGCTTGTCCATGATGAAAATGCCTACTTTCAATAGATATTGTGGTGCTAGGAGACGAGTACTCTCAAATGGACGAGACTTGACGATACCTCCAAGGGTTGAAGAAGATAATGAGGAAGGAGATGAACATCAATGAGCATAAACGAGTGCAGAGGATAAGTTACGAAACAATGGATGAAAGGGAGATGAGAGTAGAGTGTCCGAAATGCTAGATGGTCTTCAGCGATTTTGTTGAGGGCTGCATTGCAGAAGAACGAATGGAAGAATGCAAGCTTGGAGGAAGTTGATGGTGAAGGGCATTTTTGTCCTTTTACCTAAGGGTATTTTGGTAATTAAAAAAATAGTTATGGGTGTGCTCATTAAAGAGTGCTGCTATTGGCACACAATTTTTTCCTTTTCCCACACAATTCCTCTCCACACACATTACTAAAATTTAAAAATTAAAGTAGTTCTTTCCACACACATCAAAAGTTCCTAAACTGCCCATATCTTCATTCCCCTCTTTCTTCTTCCCACACACATCTCCATCCATTTCTTCCCACACACAAACCAAAAGTGAAGACTCCACCGATGGTATCATCGATTCTCCGGCGATTCTCCGGCGTGCCACCGGCGTTCCTATTCCTCTACACATTCTTCTCTTCCAAAGGTAAATGGATCATTCCAACATTACCATTTCTTCTTCTTTCCTATCTATTCTTTACCATTTTTTCCATCTTAGATTGCCTTTTTTCCATGAAAACTTGTTATTAGGATAGATTTTCATTCAATGTAAGTTTTGACAAACAATGTTACTGTTTTTTTTAATGTTTTTGGGTTGCATTTGAAGCACCATCGTCGCGGTTTTAGGTTCAGAAATCGCGACTGTTCGGTCTCTGGTTGACCGAACGGGCTGCAAATGTTCGGACGCTAACGTCCGAACAAATTGGTTCTGTTCGAAAATTAATGTCCGAACATATCAATTTTGTTGGGAAATAAAGTTCCGAACAAAAGTAATATATTCGGACACTCAGGTCCGTACATATAGAGATCCAGCAGTCAAATAAAATATTTTTCTTTCGTATTTCAGAAATGGACCGGCCAAGCTCTTTTAGGGTGCGACCTACTGCTTCAAATAGGAAGTGACGTCAGCTAGTAGAAGAGGTTGTGGAAGAACCAGAGGTATCTGAGGAAGAGGTTGAAGAATAACAACAACAAGAGATGGAAGAGCAACCAGCCCCGGGGCCACAAGATAGGTCATTATTGACCAGCTTTGATACATATATAGCTGGGTACATTTGGATTCAACGGGTGTGTTTCACTTGTTTCATATGAAAGTTTTATTCATTTGTTAATTTATTTAATAATGTATTAATGGTTGAATTCAGGATTGAGGACCACTGAAATGTCTAAGTCATGGGCAGAAAGTGCCTTTGTGGCAAGTGAATGAGTCTGATAGGTTTAGAGATTTAGTCTCGAGGTCCAGATTGGCTCCCTTAGTGACTGCATGTTACCGCTCCATCAATAAGATTATTGTATCTGGTTTTGTGGAAATGTGGCAACCTGAGATAAACACCTTTCATAGAGATGACCATCACCTTAGATGATGTTGCATCTATCCTAGTCATCCCAGTGATTGGGCGGACTGTTTCTTATAATGAAAGAATGTCATATGAAGAAGCTCAAGCACTCCTTGTTGATGCACTACGAGTAGAACCGATAGAAGCACATGACGATCTGATACAAGTGCGGGGCCAATCAGTATGATTGGAGTGGTTACGGGAAAGGTTTGCCGGTGTGTCTGATGATGATGGGGACAAGATGATAGACTATGCAGTAAGAGCTTACCTTCTTTATTTATTGAGTTATACGTTGTTTACTGACAAGAGTGTCACACGGGTGCCGATCATTTTTCTTACAAAACTCATGGATGTAGAGGCCATACGTTCATATGCATGGGGTGCTGCTGCACTAGCATACTTATACAGGCAGTTGGGGTTAGCAACCAGGCATGAAGTGAAACAAATTGCCGGTTATTTGACTCTACTAGAAGCTTGGGTGTACGAACACTTCGAATGTTTGGCTCCGACTCCTAACTTACTCTATGAATCCAATCAGCCCCGGGTCCATTGATGGGTTCCTCGTAGAGAGTCTATTCCTTTACAAAGCAAACAAGAGAGACTTGATGCCATGAGTACTGACCAGGTAATTAACTTGACGTTTCTTGTAAAGAGTGTATCGGATTAAGTTTTTATTTTCTATTATATACTTTCATATCTTACGCTTGGATTCACTACTTTCAGGTGACTTGGGACCCATATTGTGATGTTAGATAATATCACCCTTTCAATGAAGTTGCATACTACTGTGGGTGCATCAAATGCATGGATGTTGTTGAGCCTTATTACCCAGATAGGGTACTCAGACAGTTTGGGAGAGTTCAGACGATTCCTCCACCGCCATTAGCCCATATTCGTGCTACGCGAGGTCCGACTGCCCGTGACTATCAAATCGCATATCAATATATCAATCAAGTTTGGGAGGGATGGCGTAATCACCTGCTATCTGCATTGAATCGTAGTCAACCAGTTAGGCGTCCTGCAGATTGTGTTCCCGGGTATATGAATTGGTATGTACGAGTATCGTGGAGGATATTATAGCACCCAAACTTTTATTCTAATTTTGCGCCCCGTCCCGAAGAAAATCGGCCAAGCGGTAGCGGTATGATTGACTATCAGCAGCGTAATTCGGATGCACTGATCATTCTTGATGAAGTGACAAGAAAAGGTGAGGACCATTGGGTTGAAGACCCGCGGGGACTATATACCCATGTGAATTAGGTGGCACATGTGTTACGGGGAGTTTCAATTGAGGATGCTCAACGAACCTTTCGACATCCCCACATGAGTTCATAAAGTTACAGTCACACTAGGACTAGGAGGGGAAGGGACAGTTTAAGAAATGTAATGAGTTGTTATAATTGACCAGAAACAATTAACCATTGTAATATGTTTTTGTTTAAGTACTTACATGGTTGTTTTAAGACGATGTTTTTTATAATTTGAATATGGATGTACTTGTTGACAACTGTGTTTTAGTTAGTTGATGGTATCTTTGATTACTTTGGACTATGCTTGATTTGTTACATATGTACAGGATGAAATCTTTTCAGTGTATGTGAAGACTGTCAAAGTGGGATAACTGAACCTCCGTTCGGATACACAGTGCCGAACAAAACCATAATGTTCGGAACTTCAGTGCCGAACAGTATGTCTAATGTTCGGACACTCGGTACCGAACATTATGGACTTGTTCGGCACTGTGTATCCGAACAGTGTTACAGTTACGAATTTAATTAATATAAAGAAGTTTGCTTTCAATTTAATATACACCCAACCACATTCAACATAAAGGAGCTTGTTTTAATAGAATGCAAAAATAAAACATTTTCAAATTCATTAAATGTTTAAAATAACATTCCGATACACTCAACATCAAGGAAGGAACTATCTATTAATTACATTCAATCCAAATCAATTGTCTCAGCTATTGAGACGTCTGGAGTTACGAGCTCTTTGAATTGAACAATCCGATCCCTATATGGAGTCTCCCAACCATTCGCACAAGGATAATGAAACTGTCTCCACTTATTTGCAATAGGCGGAGTTGGATGACCAGGTATTAAAAACAATTGTACAAAATGATTTCCATTAACAAAACCTAGTGTTCTCTCCTTCCGAGAAGGCATCGGCACAGATTGCAAAGGAAGAAAAGTCAGGCATTGTTTTATGCTCAAATCGTATAACACCAAATTATAACGTGATGCTATGAGATGTCTCATGTCAGGCATAGTCATCCAATAGTCCATCAATGGGTTGTCATCCATGCATGAAAATGTTTCAAACAATTCCTCAACTCTGTCCTCCACCCCATATAATTGTCTGTAGTGGTCTACATGTGCAAGCAGCTCTTGTAATAAATCACTTCCGACTTGCCTCCATTCATCCTCGGCTAGGCCAACCAATCCAGCGATGGCTCTGAAGCCACAATTACCATCAGTTGCAACATCCTTTACAACTTTAATGTAAGGTCTCAACCCCACGGGAAATGAGAGCACATAATTATTGATGTTCTTTTGACCTCGTACGAATCGCCCTTATCTTTTTCATTTCTCTTTGGTTTGAATTCCAATTGTCCTTTATTTTTAACATCTTTCATTGCAACTGATTTAAAAGAGTAGCTATCCTGTGCAGACGGTACCAACTCAAAGGCGCTTGGATCTCGTCGAGTTGAGGTGTCAACTTTCATACTTGGTCTACCTCTTGTTCTTGATATTACTTCAGGTTCAATCAAATGGGTGCTGTCTGGCATAGATAGCTCCCGTATCTTCTTTAGAAGTTGTAATTTTCTCGTGGAATCATACTCATTGAACCGTTTTTCAAGTAACTCCAAATTTGCCTTGCAATCCAAACCCATAGATAAACTCGTCATCGATGAGGCAGTTGGCAACATATCAAGCTTACACCAATGCTGATGTACACAGCTTAGAGGAATAGGCCGCCCTTGACTTATATATTCTGCAATCTCATGCGCATAGGGTAATTCATGTGTGCGTCGAATAACACAACCACACACACTGGCGTCAATTCCAACTAGGTTAGCTCTCTTGGTTTCTGTTAAGATTTTCTCAAGCGCATTTTTAGAGACATTACCACGAAGCTCTTTGTATTCTGCCGGCTTGAAATTATGTTGCACAACTGTCTTACTTTTCTCAAACGAAGCTTTGATACTGGTATGCTGCAACTCAAGCAAATTGTGGATTTTAGACCAAACTGCTTCAAAATTTCCTTGACTTGATCCAAGCTGTCTCTTGAGCTGTGCATGTGAACTCTCGGCCCTGCGTAGGATTATTAAGAGGTTAGTCGTATTAATTAATAAGCATAAATCAAATAAAGTAATTTTTTTAAAAAATTACATGTTCGAGGTAGTATTCCCAAAATGGACACAATTGTCTGTCCATGCGGAGACAAATCTCTCCTTGTAAGCATCCAACCAACTACCTTTCACGTAATTGAGTGCATCAAGGTACGTGCTGAATTCATTATTTAGCTTACTGAGTTGTTCACCAAACTCCTCTTCTGTGGATGAAGACACCAACATATTCCAGCTCATAATAAACCTGTCCTATTTTTCTTTCGTTTCGAACAACTTCTTGCATCTCGCCAATACGTTTCTATTAATGTGCCATTTGCATAATAAATGAGTAGCACCAGGAAATATTCTGTTAATGGCGTTCATGAGTGACAATTCTCTATCCGTCACAATGACATCGGGAAGAATACCATCGCCAATAATAGAATGCAATACACCTAGTGCCCATGCTTAATTTTCTTCACGTTCAGCATGAAGGTATGCTTTACAGAAAAAGTCATGTCTGTGGATGTGACTCCAACAATTTTCAAAAGAGGCATGCGATAACGATTGGTCTTGTAAGTACAGTCTATTATCAAGACATGTGGAAATGCACGCAACAAATCTAAACTTTTTGGGTGCGTCCGAATTAAGTCAGTTACAATCTCGCTATCCTCACAATTCTTATGCCATTCAATGTAATCATGCTCTGCCAACTTACCAAGTAGTTGTTGCATCTGACTTCTTCCACCCCGCTCATTAACTTTATATCTGTAGCGTGCATTGTATATTGTCTCCATTGTGGTTACATTTAATTCACTTCTTTGTTTCAACGTAACCAAAATTTCTTTTGGTCTAACCATGCTCTTCGACATATCAATCAGCAACTTTGTTTCCTCCTTTGATAATCTTCCTGCAAATGAATGCCCTTCTAAATATTCCGCGGCCGAATGGTTATGCATACCACATATGACCTCCAACATCCAATCATCATTTGAGTCTAACTTTTTACCCTTTAGTGCAAAAGGACATCCACATTTCTTTGAACCGGTTTGTTTGATCATTTTTTGCTTTTGGCACTCTTCTTGTTTTTATTGTTCACTTCTCTTGCAAGTAAGGAGTACTCTAGCTTTGACACCCACTCGAGCAACATTTGAAACCTTTATCACAATGACAAATCCGTTTTTCCTTCCTACTCCACGAGCCCTACTGATCAACGAATCGCGACTGTGAAATATCTACAATAAATAAACAAATTTAATACGAATTTAGTAATAAATAAATGTAATTTGAGTAATAAATTCACAGTTGGTCTTACCTCTTGAGTTATAAACTCACTGGTATAATCCATGATAAAGTCCGATCCAACTTGACTTTCTTGCGTAGAGACCTGCATAATATATAAATTAATATCACTGTCCGGATATTTACTTCCGAACATATACTATATGTACGGACTTTCAGGACCGAACATATACTATATGTTCGGAAGTACAAGACCGAACATATACTTTATGTTCGGATGTATATGTCTGAACATATGTCATATGTTCGGTCCTGTACTTCCGAACATATGGTATATGTTCGATTCTGAAATACCGTACATATCGGGAGGTTGCAAGTTTCAGGTGAGAAAAAAAAGTAACAAAAGATACAAAAATGATAAAAAATACCAATGAAACATACCTTTCCACTACTGCTTTGATTAAAATGCACCATTTGATTGTAGTTTTCTTCCATCTCTTCCTTCATTGCACAATCAAATGGAGGAATGTGAATGAAAGATGAGTTGCCCAAGGAAGATGAAGGAAGTGGAGAGTGAGATAGGCTGCCCAGAAAAAGAAAATGCAACAATGTGAGTGAAGATGAGATGCCCAAAGAAGATGGAGGAAGTGGAGAGTGAAGTGGAGAGTGACGTGGGAGAAGCTCTTTAGAGAAGAAGAATGGAGATTGTGTGTGAAAAGAAAATCTGATTTGAGTTTTTGTGGGATAATGACTAGTTTAGTCATTTCATAAAGGGATAAAAATATAATACGAAAAAAAGAAAAAATCCTTGTATTTGAAAAGAAAAGTTTGTGGGCCAATTACAGCACTCTCATCAAGGTTCGTTCAGAATTTCCCCTACGAAGAAAGACAAGAGTTGCACCCACTTATAAACGGCCCCACGATGGTGACCATCTCTATAACCTTTTCTTTACACGCTAACTGCATCCTGTTCGCAAAAAACGATGTGAAAGCGAGACATGGACGTCTACAGATCAAATGCATGCTCTTATGTTCCTCGCAAATACATGCTCTATGTTCCTCGCAAATAACGAAGGAAGAAGGAAGGAAAGCCTCTCTTTTATCATCCTTCTTCTCTTCTTCTTTGTATTTAGGGTTTTGATTTCAGGATCCTGATGAACACAGAAGAGTGTAGATGCTCTCGAGCTCTACTGGAAAGCAGTAGTCTTTCTTCTTCTTCTGCGGATCCTGTAGACGCAGTGGTATTCGTGGGTGTATCTCTGACGCTTGGGGCTGCCTCGAAGCATCTCTGCGGCACACGTGTTCCTCACACCATCGTCCTGCTCTTGCTCGGTGTCGCCCTCGGATGCCTCGGTCAGTAGCATCTCTCTAAAGAGATTCTATGCTGCTTCTTTCTCTTACTGTTGTGGGACCCACCTTTTGCTTGATATATGTTAGCATTGATTTTGTATTTGAGACTGATCTGGCCACTGATTTGGATTTCATCGTAAGAAATTTGTAATTTGAGGAGGACATGGAACATGGGATAAGAATTGAGAGCGGGATGGTTGAACTGGAGACTTGTATGTGAAGTGCTTTGTGGGCGTATACCAATAGAAAACAAGACTATGGAGAAAATTTTACAGTAGAGCGATGAGACGACGGTGCAGAATGTTGGGGAATTAGGAAACTGACACATGCAAAAATGAGTGTAGGAGAGGATAAGAATGTTGAGATGGGTGTGTGAGAAAACTAGGAAAGATTTAATAAGAAATGCCCATTCGGGAGTGTTCAGAGGTAACATCAATGGGTGATAAGTTTTGAGAAATTTATTTGTGATGGTTTGGGCATGTTCAACGCATGCCAACAATAGGGCTTGTGAGGAAACGTTTCTCTATGTAGGTTGATGGCCCATTTAGAAAAGAGGATAGGCCTAGGAGTAAGGGTGGAAGGAGTAAGGATAGATATGAAGAAGTGCAATTTTTCGAAGGATTTAGCCTAGTATATTATTGGAATGGCGAAACAGAATTCATGCGACTGACGTCACTGACCTAACATAATTTGGATAAGGCTTTGAAGTTTGATGATGATGATATTTAAAGTTTGAAGACCTTTTGGCCAGGGTGATTTGATTTGACTGATGTTGGGCTGGTGTGGAACAAAAGGTGACCATATAAAATAATGCCTCACCATTTTGTGTTGTTGGCTCTTCTCTCTCTCTCCCCACCCCAGGGAGACTCTAGTTAGTACACTCCATGTCGACAAGGTGTTGTTTTCTTTTACCTTTTCCTTTTTAATGGGGCCCACTTTGATGCATGACAGTCAAGGGAGGTTTGACAATGGAAAGGTTTGGACATAGGAGGGGATTATGAGATATTAGGCTAATTGAATGGCCATAGGAGGGGATTATGAGATATTAGGCAGATTGAATGATCCTAGCCCTTAGTATCAAGTCCTCAAAGTTTACTGTCTATACACACCTTGCAAATTTGTTGTGACAAAATCCAACGGCAAACAAAGTCTGGAGCAGTGTAAAATTAGGATAATGCCAATTTAAAGTGGGTTGGTGTGTGCCAATGGATCGATTAAAGGTGGCCCTAACCCCCTACAGTATGAATAGTTCGGAAGGGTCATTGGAAAAGTGGATTACACACATAAATACCAGCCTCTTTGCTTTTTGTGTAAGAGACTGAAAACCATGATAGTTCATGTCTTTATTGAGTATTGTGTTCTATTTTATTTACCACGATAAATTCATGTCTTTTTTGAGCACTATTTCATGTGGATATTTCCCTTCAAAATCAATGTTGGTGATGGTTAGGGGTGGAATTAAAGAAAATGCTTCTGTGTTTCTAACCTGGCCTTTTGCAAAAAAGGTAAGGTGAAGTGAAGGCTTTGGTCAGTGAAGGGCAGTTTTTTAAAAGAAAGAAAAAAAAATTGCTTATTTGCTTTTAGAAAAAAAATGCCATTTTATTTTAAATTAGGTCAAAAGGTCTGTGGACTGAATACTGTTTAACTTAAATACTTAGGTCCCCTACCTAACCTGATTTATTTAAAATACTTCGCCTGGACCTTACTCTAGGGAATCACTTCCAGATACTTGTACCAAATATATATCACATGGTACATGAATCAAAATTGTGATCTAATGTTTGTAAGAAGGCACAACTACCACGTGGGCAAGAAATACTTTTGAGTGTATTTGTGGTATATAAATATATATTTTATATAATATAGATTTTTTTTTCTTTATAATTATCACTTGTGTACATGGATTTTTCTGGTATGTTGCAGATTGGACCATATATGACTTTGTTATTATTCAGTGTCCAAAATGAGGGTCCATACCATACCTAGATTTTTTTTGGTCGGTTCCTTTGGGTAACCGAGTAATAATAAGGCCCTTAACATCCCTACAGTTGAAGGCTATATTAAAATCATACAAAACAAGAGACTATTGTCTACTTTGAGTTCCCTCTTGAATTCAACTTCCACTTCAATTTTGGCCTTTCACATTGTTGCCTCCCCTAACCCCACCACATCCATACTCCGCATATCACCAGCAGCACTCATCTCTATAACTAACCGCTTTCAACCTAGTTCCTCTGAACCCAGGCCTACAGACATCATATCAACTCCATTGCCAGTTGTCAGAAGGGCACTAGGAGGAAACTACTGAAATAACAAAAACTCTGATCTCACTAATGGATATCTATATTTCAACACCAACTAGTAGGAAGACGTTCAGAGATATCCTCTGTCGATAGTAGTATACACACTGCGATATCGTGGTTCGGTATTTGATATTAATTGTCCTTGGAGCCACCTATAACTGATGTCCCTTTGATCCCATTTGTCAAGAACTGTTGGCTCAAAGTTGGTAGTCTTGCAGTATGTCTCTCATTGGGAACTTATAAGCACCTTGCTATTAGTGAAGATGCCAGTGACTATCGGGTCTATCGTGTCCAAGATAGTATGAAATTCTAGCATTACTTAACTTCTTTTACTTGTTCATCTTCAGCACAGATTTTGACCTCATGCAAGCTTGGGTTGGCTCCCCCTGGAGCGTGGCAGGATTGAAACTATCAATCAATCACAAGTTAGGTCCATAACATTAACCCATCCTAAGCATATGTTTCCACCACCCAAAACTTGGTTCATCTCCCGGTTGGTCCCTGTCAAATTATGGGGGAAGGAGCACATCTAGGGTATCCCGTCACCAATTAGGCAGTTCATCAATCATCATCATCATCAAAGCCTCAGATAGATTGTAATTCTTCCGATTAATATGTACTACTTCCTTGCATTTCCTTTCCAGCCTACCCTTTCTCCTTGATGGCCTATCAACGTGCATAAAAATTCTTGTCTTTAACGGCACCGTTGTTGGCCTGCATTGGACATGTCTAAACCACCTCCAATGAGTCTCTCTTACTTATCACCTATTGATGCTACCCCTAATGCTCCCGAAAGAGTTCATTTTTTTTATTTTATATTCCCTAGTTTTACCACATGTCCATCTTACAATTCTCATCTCTGCTACACTCATTTTGCTATGTTGCTTCTTGATCGACCAAGATTCTGCTCCATAGGTCATAGCCGGTCTAATCGCTGTCTTGTAAAACATTTCCTTCAATGTTGCTCATATATGTTAATCGCAAATCACTTCAGAAGAAAGTCCACTTCAAGCATTCCTCTCTTATCCTACATTTGATAACTTCCTCAATCTCTCTATCCTCACTAATTATTGAGCCAAGGTATTGGAATGAATCTCTTTGTGCTATCTCTCGAGCTTCAATTCTCGTAGTAGTTTCAGCTCTTTGAACATTCCCCATGAAGTTGCAATCCATATATTTTGTCTTTGCACGTCTTATTTTAAAGCCTTCTGTCGTCTCTCAAGTTCCGCATCACGCTATCTCTCGATTCATCTACCAACACTGTATCATTTGCAAACCAAATACACCAGGGCACCTCCTCTTGAATTTGAGTAGTTAACTCGTCCGTGATCAATGTCAAAAGCTAAGGGTTTAAAGCGGATCCCTGATGCAAACCTATGGTCATAGGAAACTAACGTGTCTCTCCACAGGTAGTTCTCACACTCATTACCACTCCTTATACGTGTCTTTTAATGATTTCAGGATACCTCTTGGGACACTCCTTTTATATAAAACCCACCAAATTAAATCAAACTATTGTCTATGCGATCTCTAATTGATCCCGCTTCCTCAACACCAGCCTCACATCCAAGCTAAGCATTATTTGGCAACACCATCTGCCTCAATATTCGAGAAAAACATATATAAATGCTAGTGAGTTAATGCTCAACAAGTAACCAATCTACACAACTACAGCATATCAGAGTAACAAATAACTGATATGCAAGTAAACAGGACAAGAGATCATAAGTATATAAATCAGGTTACACAGATTGGACTCATGGGTCATGTTCAAGGCTCATCAAGTGCAACAGATTCTAATAAGTAAATAGGAATCACAAACGAGAATTCAGGTATTACTGACAAGCAATCTAGGGTCACAAATTGAGCAATCGAGACTCACAAGTCAAGCAACCTAGAATCAGGCACATCTCATAGTTAAACATAGATACAAAATTTATCTTGTATGATGGATAAACATCTCCTTAAGTATAGAATTTGCACCCCCTGTACAATGGGTAAACATCTATACACTGGTACTCACTGGGGGCCACCTGTAAACCCAGCCATGTATAGATCACAAACCTATCGGGGTCAAGTGACCAAGCAAAGCCCATTTATCAAGCAAACCATTTGAAACCCAATTCCATTTGAGAGTGCCTCAAAACATGAGTCAAGGTTGAAGCATAAACAACATGAATATCGGAATAGATCATGACTCTTGGTCACAATTGCCTCATCAGGCGGTTACTAGAACATAAGGGAATACTCATATTTTATAGACCTATGTCACACACAAACATGAAATCGATTCATCACAAAGAGCGAACCATTAGAATATCAAACAAAATCCAACATAAGATGATCGAGTTATGGAGTCTACAATTTTCCAACAGAAGGGTTAAGACACCAAGGGATGCAGACTAAAAAAAACAAAACACCAAGGGATACAGACTAGTAAAAACAAAACATACTTGCTGTCTTATTTTTCTAAAATTAAGGATGACTCCGAATGGTTCCAACAATTAGGCTAGAATTACCGGGACTGTAGGCTATCATTTAAGAAAATCACTGCAACTGATTGCAACTAGAAACAAGTTCTATCGGTTAACCATGCTAGGTAAAAATTTAGATTTTTCTGTATAAGGACAGTTTTAACCTCTTCCGGAAAATCACTTATATCTCATTGATCTGGTTGCCAAATGTTACAAAGTTTCCTGACCCAAGCATGTAATATCTCTTTGATGGATGATCATATATATATCTCCCCGTTTCTTTTTGTTGAGAAAAATGATCTTACTATAAAAATGAAGTAACAGTTTTAATTTTCTTTGTTGCATCTCTCACAGGAAGCAAACGTAATTATCTTTATCCGAAGCCAGAGTTTATTGCTATTGTTATTTAGGTTTCACAGAAGAAAATGTAAAATTGAAATTCTATTGTTCTCCTTTTTAGCATTTTTCCTTAGAATTAGGCAGATTTTATTTCCCTTATACTTTAAATTTTATCATTGTTTCTCTAGATTTAACATTATAAGGGCTGCACAATCTTCATTAAGATTTTCATGCTTCTTTGTTGCTTTGTTTGTCTATCTTCTTATGTTTCTGTAAGTTACTTCTATCAATTCCTTAGCATACCTGATGTTTTGTTTGTGGTATGCATTGTTTTATAATACTATTTTCAATGTTTTTGTCTTTCTAAGCCAAAACATTTATGTATAAGCCGATATATCGATACACCTGTTACATATCCGTTTCTTTCAGGCCTTTTGTACAAACGAAAAAATTCTAAAAAATAGTAATAACAAATGCAAATCTTCCATTATATTTCCTTTTAGGTTGTTTTAGATGCAAATATCATAGCAAAATAGGTCTCTCAGCTGTGTGCTCAGCTGGTTATACATGGGGGATGTAAGTAGAGACTGTAGAGTGCGTGAGTTCGAATCCCACTTGTAGCCAAAAAAAAAAAAAAGATGGAAAATAGAATATAAAGGTGGTGACAGTGGTGGTTTAATGCATTTTAAGTTCCAGAATACATACATAGAAAATTGGTGTCAATCGCTGCTGAACCTCTATGTATTGGGTGATACGACTTGGATTGGGCTGAGTTTTCAAACCATGGTTGTATGTCATTACTGATTAAATTGAATGCTTACTAGCATTAATGTTTGAAAATCTCACTCATATTCGATTATTGATATTTTTATTCACAGAATACAACACAAAGATTGGATTGGGAAAAGTTGGGGTTGGCATCCGTCTATGTAAGTTCAAATTCATTGAATACAGCACTTAGGGTGCGTATGCTGTAGGTTCGATATTCTTGAGGACTTGATTGTACTTTTCATAATAATTGATGCTGTAAACATTGCAGGGGCAAATATCAATCCTGACCTTCTATTGTATGTTTTTCTTCCTGCTCTGATTTTTGAGGGCTCGTTTGCCATGGACTATCACCAAATAAAGGTTCATTTTCTCTCAGACAACTTGATAAAATTGAGCATCTTAGTCACGAGGCTTTGGCTACTAAATTAACCTTGTGAACATGAGTTTCTACCTTAACATGTTGTTGTTGCAGTGGTGGTGGTGTCTGTATTACTTTTCTTTATTTAAATTACTCTAGATATGGTTGAAGGGGACTTGGTTGTTTTTGCTGTTGTTGTTTGGGTTCCTATGAAACTTCCTATATGATTTTAAAGGGAACTTCTATACTTAATTCAAAATCTGTATCCGCCTCTGGTTTTCAAACAAGTTGGATGATTGAAGAAAACAAAAATATCAGATATGTGGTTTAAACCCAACAGAATTATATTTAGTAAACCTTGAGATGGTTGAATCTTTGCTAATTTCTTGGACCAGACGCCTATTCTTGTCAATTCTTTACATGTTTCAGCGTAGGGCCTAGGAAGCTAGATGATACGTTGAGTATGCATACGAGGAGCTTATCATGATTAAGTACTTGTGAAAATTGAACTCAATTTGGCCATGATTGTCTAATTAATAAAATACATGTACTATGATTGATTGAAAAAAAAAAAAAAAGAAATGTTCCATTAGTACTTCAGTGTATCCATGGAATATAGAAATATTCATTATGGTTACTTCTGAAATGTTTATGTAAATATGATAAACTAAATGGTTTTCTTTTCTTTTATCGTCTTTTCTTTTCATAATTTTGAAAGAGAAACAATATAAGTATCCAGTGAGGGTTGTCCAGTCCTAGAATGGACGCCCATCACCTTTTTTCCTTTCTAGTTCTTCTCTTATTCCTCTTGAATCTCTTTCTTCTCTTTCTTATTTTCTCCCCAATTTTATAGACTTTTCTTTATTCAAAATGAAATAAATCAAACCCTAAAAACCTAACATGATATTAGAGCCATCCAAGAGGCAGACGACTTGTCAAGGAGCAGAAAACATTAAGTTTTTCATGAAGTTTGTGAGTTTAAATCTATTCTAGGTCTGATGTCGCCCCTTGGTGCTGATGCCAACACATAGGCAATAAGTTGAAGTTGTTTTTCTTTAATGGTTTCATCATGTGAGGGTGGTGTTTTAGTTAGAGTTTAGGGACTACATCTTGAAAAATTGTCTATGTTATTTCTCACTCAGAAGATCCAATACTATTTATCGAGTTACAACCAAGGCATTAATTTTTAAGTAGGAAACATTATCGCTGTCAAGAGTCAGTATGGATTTATTTGTAATTTGGGAAATTATGGGACAATTTTGAACATACTAAGATTGACGAGGTTTTTTTTTAAATGCTGAAAATATAATACACACACACGAGGTGTCGCCCAGCCCTGGTGGATCTCCTAGTGAATTTCATTCAATTCAAATCCTCTTCTTTCTTTTTTTTTTTTTTATTTCTTGTGTTTCTTTAATTTATGGTTTCTTGATCCTCAATGAGAAATCCCTAGATTGGATTAAATCATCATTTTTAACTTGGTATTAGAGCGTACAAGGTAGTAGGAGATAACTGTACAAAGGATTCCAACTTCTAAGGGCTTGGATTAAAGAAACAGCAAAGATCCGAACTTTTTTCAAACTGCCTAACACGAAGTGTTTAGTTCGGCTATGCACAGTGAACTCGACAGTCAACAGCAGCCAGTAGCTCTTCGAAGAGCCTGCAGCGAGCATCCCTGCTGCAACGAACCCCTGAAGCTCGGAGCACTTTTTGCGGCTGTTTTCGTGATTTTGTTACTCACAGTTCGTCAAGATCTGACCAAATATGAAAAACGGAGGCATGTGCACAGATGAATGAGGAGTGATCAGGTTGGAAGCTTGTGGTCGGTGATGTGTTCACTCCTGCAAGCAATTCTAAGCTATTTATGTATTGGTCGGGGATGGAGTTCAGAAACTTGGGATGGCAGTCATGACTGTTTTATCTGCTGCTTGTGTTGTATTGGGCATCTTTTTCTCTTGGTAGAACCCCCCTTTTTTTTTTTTTTTGGTTTCTTCAATCTTATCTTGACTTTGGCATATATCTTTATCAACATATGGATATGGTGCACTGAAGCACCACCATAATTAGTGGACTGCCAAGGGCCATTACCTACCAGTGGTCACCCTCAAGCTGGGTCAGTCTAGTATTGGGCCCATTCTAAGGTTTCTTATGGAATCCAAGAGAAAAATGAGAAAACTCAATAGTTAATGAAATTTCAGTGCTTCGTCATAGCCTCATAGGCTGAATGAGGATAGTGTTCTATCATTCACTACATCGAGTAACTTCGACAGTCGACACAACACAGACATAGTGTCTATGGTCTCCCATAATTCTAGTTGGGTATTTGATTCATGCGCCACAAATCACATGACAAGTATGAGGTCAAATTTTATGTCATATGGATGTTCTGTTCACGGGGAATATTCGTGTTGTAGATGGAATTATATTCAGGTCAAGGGTGATGGATCAACTCATGTTTGATCAAATTTTGTCAATTGTCTTCTGTCTTACATGTACCACAGTCTACACATAATCTGGTTTCAGTTAGTTCATTAATTAGATCTCATAATTACAACATTACGTTCTATCCGTCATATTGTGTTTTTCAAGACTTGATGACGGCAGGAAATTGGAGATGGTCGTGAATATAATGGTCTTTATTGACAACTTTGGCAAACTGACGACAGAACAATGAAGTGAATTGTATTGTTTTTCCTTGTCCTCCTTTGTACATTGTTTCACAATATATAGAATTTACAATGCCTTAATTAAGGCTCCAAAAACAGAAAGATAACTAATTACAATCAATCTATCTAATTACAATCAATTTCTATTCTAAGTTAGGAAACCAAATATATTAATAGAGTAATTACAGCTGAATGGTATATTGACTAAATCCAACTACTTAATCTAGAAGTTGGAGACTGGACCCCCGTGCTGGGCCTTGGACCTGTTGGGCCTGCTGTGCGTTAACACCCCCCCTCAAATTGATGCGGGAGAATCAACGAGCATCAATTTGCCAACCAAGAATTGATGGCGAGGTCTGGGAAGACTTTTAGTGAAAATGTCAGCCAGTTGAAGTTCAGTGGAGACATGCGGAAGGCTGATGACACCGCGTTTAAATTCATCACGGATGAAGTGACAATCAACCTCGATGTGTTTAGTGCGTTCATGAAAAATCGGATTCTCAGTAATCCGTATTGCACTGGTATTATCTGCATAGAGGGGAGTAGCACCATCTGCCGGAAAACCAATGTCAGAGAGTAGACCACGGAGCCAAAGAATTTCAGAGCAGGCAGCAGACATGGCTCGGTATTCAGCTTCAGTAGAGGATTTAGAGACTGTGCCCTGTTTCTTGCATTTCCAGGAAATAAGACAATCACCCAAAAACATGCACCATCCTGTTGTTGATCGGCGAGTATCAGGACAACCAGCCCAATCAGCATCTGAATAAGCTTTGAGACAGAGAGGGTTGTTGGATGGAAAAAACAACCCACGAGTCGGGTTACGAATAAGGTATCGAATGATGCGTCGAACAGCAGCCATATGAAGATGACGAGGAGCAGTCATGAACTGGCTCATTAGATTCACCGCATAAGAGATATCAGGGCGAGTAATCGTGAGATAAATCAAACTTCCGACCAACTGGCGATAAGTAGTAGGATCGGAAAGAAGATCGCCCTCGTCGCGACTGAGTTTGACATTCAGTTCGACCGGTGTATCTACTGGAGCAGAAGCAGTAAGGCCAGCCAAGTCAATGAGATCAACAGTGTATTTGTGCTGATTGAGAAAGAGTCCTGTAGATGTTTGATGTACTTCAAGACCAAGGAAATAGTGCAAGGGTCCGAGATCTTTCATGTGAAATGTCGCACTAAGAGAAGCTTGCAGCTCCTGAATCATTTGAGCATTAGGACCAGTAATAACTATGTCATCAACATAGACAAGCAGTATGGTGATCCCGGATGGAGCATGATGAAGAAACATAGAAGGATCATAGGGGCTGGGATGAAAATCTAAACGCAGAAGAGCAGCTTGAAATTTCTCAAACCAGGCACGAGGAGCTTGTTTCAGCCCATAGAGAGAGCGACGAAGTTTTGCAACCATACCCGGTCTGGATGAGCATCCCTGAGGCAGACGCATATAAACATCTTCTTTTAGGTCACCATGGAGAAACGCATTCTTGACATCCATTTGATAGAGGGGCCAAGACTGGGATGCAGCAACAGCAAGAATTGTGCGGACAGTGGTCATTTTTGCAACAGGGGCAAAGGTTTCGTCATAATCCACGCCATATTCCTGCCTATTTCCAAGAGCGACTAGGCGCGCCTTATAGCGATCCAAGGTACCATCAGATTTTAGCTTGAGAGAAAAAACCCATTTACAGCCAATAGGTTTGACACCTATAGGAGCTGACACAACATCCCATGTATGATTTTTCTCCAACGCATCAAGTTCATCTTGCATAGCCTGGTTCCAACATTTGTCCTGCACAGCCTGAGAATAGGATTGAGGAATAGGAGAGGAGGACAAAGTTGCCATTAAGGAAGGATGGGAGAACCCATAGCGATCAGGGGGTACCGAAATGCGAGTGGAACGACGCAATGGAGGAATTGCAGAGGGACCAGGAACCTCAGGTGGACCGAATGTGAGAGGAAGATCGGGAGGGGAAACCCTCTGGAGGCACATCTGTAGTCCGCCTGCGATACACAAATTAGGATTAAACCGAACAATAGATGTGTCATCAGAAAAACCAGGTAAGGAAACCAAAGAGTTGTCAGGAGCATCAAGATGTTTTTGAAAGAAATACTCGTTTTCGAAAAACACGAACATTCCGAGATG